>JANHFM010000458.1:112098-135948 GCA_032468115.1 Grayia smithii | reverse complement strand
ATAAAGAATTCTATTCTATTCTATTCTATTCTATTCTATTCTATTCTATTCTATTCTATTCTATTCTATTCTAAATAGGAATGCTCATTAAATAGCAAACAAATTATTTCCACTAAATCTCCCTAAAAGAGGAAAGTAAAAAAGAGAAGAATGCTTTGAAAAGAATAGATCTAATCATCTACTATTTTATAAATCTACTTTTGCTCTACTTGCTTTAATGTAGGGATGAAAATGTTTAGAAAAAGTGACCACAACTGACATGATACTAAATGATTAGATATTACCTGAAGTAATAAAACTGTCTCAGTTAGGAGATAAATAGAATTTATATGACTGCCCAACTCAAGCTGTGACTTACAAAAGACTTTCAAGAAACAACCAAGACAAAAATAATACCAGCTAACAACAATATGTTGAAAATTAGGGAGTGTCAGCAATATTTTAAAGTTGTTAACTTTATCCTTCAGGCATCACAGATGTGTCCCTTGTTAAGATTTTACCATATTATTTTGCCCTCCTCCATGTGTCCCATTTCTTTAGGTTTCTGGGACCTGCCACAACAAGATACAAGTGGCACTTCTGAATGAGAGGGTTCTTGAACAATTGTACTTTTTTTTTTTGCAGATTTTTGTATTAAATGCTTCCTGCTTTTTTCTATCTTATTTCTTACCATATATTTTTTAAAAAGAAAGACATAGTGGAATTTTGACTCAGCAGAATTCCTTTTAAAATTATTGCTCATCTTCTCTAATCTTTAGCCATGTGGAATGGGAATTCTGGGAATTACATGCCAAAATATCTAGGCACTAGATTGAGGAAAGGTGGACTGTTGAATATGACCCATCTATATTAAGTATCACTGTTATTCTCCTTAGATAGTTTTTTTTTCTGAATTCAAAGTTAGAATTAAGAGAAGTCATGAGATGTTTCAGTTCATTTGATCCATTCAGTTATATTTCTACAAACCTTAGGAAAAATACCTAATTGCTGAGGATTTTGAAAGTCTGGGTGACACCAGATTGCTTGTTTGGTATCAAAGCTATTTATTTCATTTCTTTTTTCTTCTTTTATAGTTGAAATAAATTTGTCCTCCCCTTTAAATATATGCTGAATGTTCAAACTTTCAGTAAAACTGGAGCAAATATTTTTATAATTGTCATCTGACATGTATTCTGTTTTTTCTTTTCTACTGAAATCAATGTTTAGTAAATATTTTATTTAGTAAATATTTATTTAATCTAATAGGGGTTTTAGAAAAAGAATATTCAGAATAGAACATTTCAGTGTCAAAATTTCTACATGATGTGAGGAGATACAAATGTCAAAATACTGTTGTCAGCCTCTTAAATTGCTCAACTTAAAATTATTTCTAGAAAGCAACAGAATGTTATCCTTTACAATAATTCTTATCGTAACTTATAATTTTATTTCTAAAACATTGTCTGAATGCATCAGGAGGATTAAACATCATTTAGAATATAGTTCAGAGCAACCTTTCAAGAATTATTTAAAAATTTAACGTTAAGATACTATTATTTTTGTTATGAAATATTGTAATAATGCAAGTATTATTATCACCTCATTAAAAAAATCCAATGAAGTTTATTTTTTAGTATTTTTAAAAGCAAGGCTTTGTTTCATTTTAATTTCAACAGAGCCCTTTGACTTTAGATCCAAATTATTTCCAGTTTGCAATTCATCATGAACTGTCATTTTATTTCACAACCTAATTCTACACTTGTTTACTTGGAAGTAAATTTGAGAGATATTTGGAATCCCAGGTAATTATCTTCTGTTTGCATACGTAAGTGGGTTAGCTCACCTATCTTTCTAAAGCTGCTAGGAAGAATCATGTGATTGAAGGTCTCAGTACAGCATCCTGATTTCAATTGCAGACTGTCAAATGTGCACTGGGCTCTTTCCCTTGAAGGATCTGGAGAAGCTGAATGGTGATGAAAATATTTTGTGCAAAAAATAGCATGATCAAAGGACTGGCCAATACTTGTGGACACCTGGTTTCTGATCTTAATTCACTTAGTTGGTTTCAGGAATGCTACCCTCTAAAGGCTTGCTGATAAACAAGCCTCACTAGTTGTAGTCAAGCTAACTTTCAGATGAATGAATGTATTAGGCTGCAGCATTAATCCTGTAAAATTACTCCAAGAATTACATGCAAGTTAGTTTGAAAATTTACATCACTCTTCCTCCCAGAACAGTTTCTATGCCCTGGTTTAGAATTCTGGGATTGGGTTTACCCTCCAGAATTTTGCAGTTTGTTCTTCATTGATTCATTAGAGTTTCCTTCTCACTCATTAATTGCAGTTTTTTTTCCCTATGAAAATCTTCTAGATAGATAGATAGATAGATTAGTTAGATTTGATAGATTAGATGGATTAATGGATAGATAGATGATAGATAAATATAAAGACAGACAGACAGATAGACGGATAGATAGATGATAAATGGATAGATGGAAGAGAAAGAGAGGGAGGAGGGGGGCCAAAGAGACAATAGACACACACTTCCAAATAAGAAAATAAAAAAAATTCTGAACCCCTATGAATCCTAGACTTCATCATACTTTCTCTGCCTGATTTCCATATATCTGTGGCATTTCAAAAATCACTTTTTTGCATCCAACAGTTACATTGCAGTCCAACTTATTGGATCAGACTGGGAAGAAAGGCTGTTCTACATATTCTCCAATAGTTTTTACTTTGAATACTTAGACATTATAAAAAAATTGTGCATAGCTTTGTAAACTTTCATCTAGGAACATTGCTGTTTGAAGCAAATTTTGGAAAGAATGGATTAGAGCAAGCCTTCTTTAAAAAGTCCTGTTCCTAAATATGCTATGCACAAGTATTTTGGGCAGTGATTGCCAAATATCTGATTTTCAGATATAATTATATCCCTATTAAATTAAATCCGAACTGCCAGGTGTATATAAGTGTATGACAGATTATAACAGTGGCAAGGTGAAATTAATTACATTAATTATTAGATTGTAGAAGCAGCTCTGGTAAATCATATGTTAATTTCCAGTTACTTTATTATTATGTGCAGATGGAACAGCCTAAGGGGAAGATTCCTTTCCCACATAAACTTTGTATTCAGTTAATTTAATTAATAACAAGACATGATGAAGACAATTAGGAAATGCACAGTTACTTTTCATTAATTTATCGTCCAAAACACAGATCGTTTAAAAGGGAAAGCTTTTAGAAAGTAGAATGAAAAACTGAGAAACTTTGAATATTATTTTCATATTCTATTTTACATTATAATTAAATCTGTAAACCTAAACAAACACACTCAGAAATTTTTCCAGCACATAGGAAAAATATTCTGTAGGAAACATCGTAATGGATTTATCAGTTAGGTATTTTTTAAAACATTGCAAGGAAAATATCTATTTGCAGGCGCTCACCCTTGAGTATACAAAAAGTTACAAATAAAAGCAGGAAATCGGTGTAATCGTAATACCACCAACAGCTTGAATCCCGTTTTTACTTCACTTCATACTGATGCAGCCATTTTAGCTATAACATTCATGCGACCCTTCCATTTTCAGAATTTCTCAGACTGCAGTTGTCTCCCACTCTGCTTATACCCGATACGAAGCTCTTTTCTTTTTCTTTTAATCGAGGTAACCTGCAGCTTTCATTAAGTTTCTGCCTTCCCACCCTGGTGCGTTTGTGACTTCGTTTTCCATCCTCCTTAGACTTCTCATGTTGGTTCGGGAAGGAGAGGAACACCGAATGGAAAAATGGTTTCATTTCCGCATGCTCAGAGTTCAGTGAATCCATTAATGTTCAATGGATAACTTTTCAATGGCAAGTGATTAATTTTTGTAGGGTCGCATCGTTTTTCCGAATTAGGGAACACGACCAGGAAACTTGTTTTAGGAAACCAAATAAAATACATACTGTACTGAACTCCACCCCCCAATCGGGAAAGTAAGAAACACATTTCTGTGCATCCTATTCACAGGTAAGTAGAGGAGAGTTTAGGACTTAATGGTTCCTGGTTGCAATCTTATTATTTTCAGATACCTCATTTCTGATTTAATCTGTTTGCACAGGAAAAGTGTGTTTTCAAGTTCGAAGCGACAGGAGATAAGTTTTTGTACTTCCAGTTTGTTTGGATTTATCACAATTGCATCTGAAAAGCATAACCTTTCAATCCGAAAGAAACCTTAAGTGCAGATTGTAGCCAGAAGCTTCGAAAGTTATTTATTTATCAGATTTTAAAACCCCCCATCTCCCTCTCAGTGTTATATTGGACCGAGGAGAGATAATTGCCCTATATGTGGAAATGCTTTCCCTCTCCAGCTCAGCTAGGAGAGCGTTTATTAAAATTGGCCTTGGAGATGGCCTTTCCCTCTGAGAAACCTGTAAAATAAGAACACGCGAGGGAACGTTCATAATATGAACCCACAATGCAAAACGAAAGGACCTCCAAGCCAATCTCAAATGTTTATTTTGGCATGACTATGCAGAAAGGAAAGATCCGGTCTTAATTTCCTGAATCTGCTCTGTAATTCTCCGCTCGTTCGCTTGCCGCCTCCGTGGCCCTCCCTCGCAACTCCGAAGGCCAAGGCAGGGATCTCGGCAAAGACCAGCAGCCTCTTGATTTCTATGGGGCTTCCTCTCTAACAATGCCCTCGGGTCATAAACCTCCCCTCTGTGTCGCTATTGCATCTCGGAGCCCCTTCAACTAATAGAATTGGCTAATAGAATTGGGGCATAATTGCAAAAAAATATGGGGCATAACTTCATTTGGCCGTTGATGATGTCTTCTTCTGGCTACATCGCACCACAACGACTTATTTCCAAAACTCTTATGCCTCGCTTTACAATACCCCCATAAAACCACTTCTGGTTGTTTCGGCTTCCCCGAACAGATGGGGAAGGGGGAATCTTCAAAGTGCCCGGAGAATCTCCGGATGGGATTTAATAGGCAGCTCCCGACGGGGGGAGCGGATGCAGCGGAAGGCAATAGACGCTTGACTTTCAACTTGACGTTGAACTCCCCTTCAAGGCTAAAGGACGACGCCTCTCTAACCTTCCCGTTGCCTTCGAACTAGATTGCCTGCAGGGTCTGATCAAGACTCCGGCCCGAATATCTGAACACTAAAAATGGCCGCCCCAAAGGGAAATTCCCAGTTTTTGGGGCACTGCTGCGTTCTGCTCTTATCGGGCAAATGAAACATTTTGGGGGCACAACATTTTGCATCCTTAGTAACGTACAAGCCACTATGAAAGAAATCCATTCTGTTTTTCTATTACAACTTTTGGCTACAAAATCCGGACTAGCAAAAGGGGCAGTAAAGACGTACAAGCTCTTCCTGTACATCAGACCATTAATTTCTGTTGAACACTAACTGAATAAGAGCGGATGAGTCAAAAACATAACATGTCTTTTAAAAGAAAGATCGTATTTTGGATTGTACAGGTTTTCCCAATCAACTGGGATCAGGGCTGCAGTCAAAAGCCCACTTACTTGGGAGTAAAACTCATCCAATACAATAAGATTAAGGACAGAGGAGGGTAGGAATGCACTGCCAGGCTCCATAATAAGCATAACTAAAACCAAAAGAAGTTTCTGTTAAGCAGACACAGTTAGGATTTCTATTGTATAGTTCTATTTTTTTAAAATTTAAGAAGGAAAGTCTTAGGACTATAACATTTTTTATGGAAGGTGCACAACATTGTTCCATAATTAGAAATTATGGGGAGTGGGAGGGAGAGAGAGATAATTTTGGAATGCCTTAGATTGTTAGAAGTAAAGAAAAATAGTTTAGTTAATCTATTTTTGTAAATGCTCATGGAGGATTTGAAAATATATTTAACTTCTGTCAGTTTTCACAGAGAAAGAAAGAAAAAGTGTTCTGGGTTTATAAGACAGGGGCTCACAAGCACAACATAGGGAGAGGCAGTAAATTCTCCACTGTGAATTTGCAATCCTAACTTATTCCTGTAACTGAAGCTTTTCCTAATATATGGTAAGTAAAGTTCAACATGCTGATTATATAGTAGTAGAGTCATGAAGGATGAAGGTAGAGAATTCTATAAATCTTCAGTGGCCTAGATGTTGCTAAAATAAACTATTTTGCTAATACATTATCCTTATTTCTGAAGAATCATTTGGGTAGGTTCAAATTATTTTTTTCTTTTAAAAAATAAGGAGGAATAAGCCAATGTTCTTGAAAGTGTGGAGGATGACATTACAGGAGTGCACAAGTCTGGTAAGACTTGGCAAAACATGTGAATCTCCGGCCTAATTCCATTTCTCCAAGCAAACAAATGCCACTCATTGCCCAAAACATTTTGCTTTTCTTCCTGGAGTGAAGAAGATTTGCCAGAGTTATTTAATGTCTTCTGCAGAATCTTAATCCATATATTCTGGCACCAGGAACAGCATCTTTGTAGAAGCTGTCCATTAATGAAATCCTGTTTTTATTCTTCCAGTTACAAAATTAAAAATGGGTGTGTGATGAACAGCCTCAAAAGGATGAAACAAAGAAAGATGATGCTGGAGTTTATTTATTTGTTTTATAAAGATTTATATAAGCTCTGTTTATAATGCAGGACTGGATTGCACTGATCAACCACAACTATTTTGTGACCTGAAACTTCATTTTGATTATATTTTGATTGTGTGAAAGAGCTGATAGAAACAGGCTTTTGTTGTGGATTCAGCAGCACTATTCAATTCAGGCAAATTCAATAGTTGAAATGTATATAACCCTATAATCAATCTCTTACAGGTGGGTAGATTCACAGAGAATTGGAATGCAACCTTATCTGCAATGCAATTTTATGCACACCCTTTTAGGAAAAAACGATCCTTTAGAGCAGTGTTTCTCAACTTTGGCCACTGGAAGATGTGTGGACTTCAACTCCCAGAATTCCCCAGCCAGCAGAGTTGAGCAGGGGAATTAAGCAGAGCTGGCTGAGGAATTCTGGGAGTTGAAGTCCACACATCTTCCAGTGGCCAAGGTTGAGAAACACTGCATTAGAGCTTTAACTTTGTACTTCCAAATAGCTGGAGAGTTTAATATTTAGGCTGATTGTCTAGTGTTCTGTTCAACCCATGTCCTTTAAGATAAAAACAACAAGGAATTGTAACAGCTCAGAGACTAGCCAATGTATTATCTCATAACTACAGGCATTGCCTCAAATAGATTTATCAGATCCTGCAGAGGTTTGGGGAAATGGGACTTGATCCCTTCTTCCATTAGCTGTTTGATATAAGATTCCTACCACCTCTTTTCCAGGAAGAAAATGAACCTCAAACAGTTCCTCCTCCTCGCCCCTCCTCCCTCCCCTCCTCCTTTTAAATGTTTTATTCTCTGCCAGTCCCAAAGTTGATTAGCTGCCTAGTCCATTGTGTTATCTTGGTCAGCTACTCATGGCTTGGAAAGGAATTATTTAAGATCTTGACAAAAAAAGAAAAAAAAAGATGAGGGAGAGAAACAGGAAGGGTGAGAGAGACAGATAGATGAGAAGAGAAAATTTCTATTGACTTTACATCCAAGTAAGCTCAAGCCATTACTTGGATGTAAAGGGAAGAATATCGTAAGGGAAGAATATTGTCTAGATAACATTTAAAAATCAAATGTTTCAGTTTTCAAAAAGATACATTCTTGATTAATTTTACTATTGAAGGTAATGAACCTCTGAGATTACTACCGTAGTAATACTTTTATACAGACAATACTAATGTGTTATCTTCCTTGACTGCAGAAAAAGAAATCTAAACATCTGACTTTCTGCTTAAAATGTGCATGGGTTTGATTTTTTTTTAAATGCACACTTACTTTTTTTTTTTCTGTTACAGCAGTATAAATTACAGTGTTATCAACTTCCGGCTATACAATTGTTGTGCATCTATTTTACTTAGATGAAAAGGAAGAACTCTGGAACCTCCGTGTGGGATCTGGAAAATCCCTTGCAGCTTTGTGTCGTCTGCAGTAGTTTCCAGAAAGAAGAGTATTGCTATCCAGGAATGCAGAATGGTTGCAATCCAACACATCTGGAAGGCATGGTCTGGGGAATTACTCTAGTGGGTCATGGACAGCTTTCTTCAGCTGATATCGTCCAGAAACATTAAGGAACAAATCCAGCCAATACTGACTGATTAATATGGGACATCAAGCTAAGGAAAACAAGCACATTGTCTTCTGTACATTTTGCAACAGAACACATGTCTAGGGAATGTAATCTTTTGGCAACATTTCCTTACAACATGAAATTAAATAGTTACATCTTATGCATCGTTTTCTTCAGCCACACTGTAGCAGTTGTACTATCTTGTATTTCACACTGTCTATGAACGGTGAATAAATAATAATTCTCCCCAAGTAAAGTTTGTTATCTGTTTGAAATCTGAAAAGCTATCCTAATGACTTATAGTATGTATATATCCAAATAAGAAGCACAAATAATGTCATTCAGCTAACCGAAAAGAAAAAAAAATAAAAATAAAAGATGCATATTGTTGGCTTCTGTTCACTGTCTCTGAGGCTGACTTCATAAAAGACACACCTGGTTATGAAATTAATAGTTTTCTGGGTTCACAGAAGATACTGGATCATAAGTAAAACCATTGGATCAGGACATAAGGAGGAGGGGAGAGGAGGAGAGGAGAGGAAAGTAAAAGAAAAGAAAGGAAAGGAAAAAAAGAAAAGAAAAGAAAAACTAAACATAAAATACTATAAAAATGCAGATCATGATTTTAACAATCTGGTTAAGCATCTTATTCACCTTTAGCCTATCTGTCTAAGAAGAGGATGACAATCTAGTCCAGGATTGAATCCTCTGTAGCCATCCTAAGCATACCTGCTTGTAAGTATAACCTATTGGCATCAGTTTCAAAAATTGGCCATGTGACACTTTAGAAAATAAAAGCAATGTAAAGGCAAGCAAGTAAATATTTGTCACAGCACACCATTAACATTAATGAGGCTTACTTCTAGGTAACTACGCAATTCAAACTACTTGTAACCTAAGTGTTGGTCAAAATAGATTTCTCTTCCTCTTCTTCTTTCTCACCAGCCACCTCCAGTTTTCAAGACAGAAGAGTGCAGCAGGCAATAGACACTGTTGGATGTTGTCTCTTCCATATGCCAAATTAATTTTAAAATTAGAAACCTAAAAGCCAGCATCTATTTGCTGTTTCATCATCAAAACATGCTGAATTTTGCTTGGCAATTTAAAGGCAGAAAAGACTACTTCACAAGCAAGCATTTGGAATTTGCAGGGCTGCTATCACTTTAAAGTAAAGTTTAATTTTACTTTTAATTTCAATGACTTTTTTTAGCCTTATGTTTACATTTCAACTGTTGTGGGTTTAAATGAATTGCTGGAAATTATATTCAATCTATTTGTGAATCATCACAAATCTTGTGGATTTGGAGGCAGAGGACATAAATCTTGTAATAAACAAAGAAATAAACCATTCCCTGCCAGCTGAATCCCTTCATTTACATCTGGAGCTTTTCACAAAGAAGCTTGCAAGTAAATAGCATGCAAAGTACCAAGCAAGAATGAAAATACAAGGAGAACATATATTAGGACAGTTATAGTTGGGTATTAGCTTTCTCTTTTTGGACCTACTTGTTTTGGTGAATTTACTCTCCCTCTCTCTCTCTCCTCCCCTCCCCCTCTCTGTGTGTGTGTGTGTACATGTATCTCCTGCCCACAATCTTCTCTGTATACTAGCAATATTGTATAGAAATCGAATAACTCCTAATTTATTCAGCAACCCCATCTTCTCACAGAGAATAAATTTGGATTTGAGTTCCCACCATTACTACCTGGATTTGGCCCACCTCTTTGACTCCTTGTGCCATTCATTAGAAAGCTTATTCATGCTAGAATATGGCAGAGTAATTAGTTGAAACAAGGACGCACCTTTGGATAGTAAAAAATAAGGGAGCAGGTAAAGACAGGAAGGAGATTTTAGTTGTGGGGAGGAATGGAATTGGTTTGTTTATTTATCTTATTAGATTTCTATCCAGCCTTTCTTCCAGGAACTCAAGGAGGTGTCCTGTGCTACCTCGAGAGCCACAAACCTATGGTTGCATTGAGAGGAGATGACGGGTCAAAAGTCATTTTTATTTTATTGCTTTCTGAGTGAGTGATGTAAAGAGGGTAAAGGGGAATAAATCTGTTACTGAAAGGATATTTCTGTTTTTGCTCCTTGTGTGATTAGCTGCAGCCAAAAAAGAGGCAACAGCAGTATAGATACATAAGGAGATCTCTGATCTCCTCTGGTTCCCTGTGGTTTTTAGTTTCTTGAGAGATTAATAGAAATCCAGAAGACCAACTGTCCTCTGTGCAGAGAGATACTTTGGTGGGCCAAGAAATATAAGAAAGGGAGAGACAGTTTTAGAAATACAGATGAATTTGCAAGGTGTGAGAGGCAGACTGATGTGAATGAAAAATACCCTGTTTGGCCTCACTTCACTCTCCCCTTTCCTTTTTTTACTACCCAAAGGTACTTGTTTCAGCTAATTACTGTGCAAAGACAGTCTGAGAGATTTCAATCTCTCAGTTGGCAAATCTGACCGAGGACATGAAGGCATTATTTGAACTTGTAAAAGTCTCAGCTGCTAAATAAATAGGATTGCTAGCCCTACACCAACATCTCCCCGCCGCCCAATTTCAGTGCAATCAGGTACTTGTTCTCCCCTTCTGAGAACTGGAGAAGGTCCCCAGGGATCTTTCGTTGTGTTCATTCAGCATTCCCTACTTCACAAACAAGTTGTAAATGTGTCAAACGGTTGGCTTCTGAAAGAGATTTCTTGAGGTGGGACTCAGGCGCCTATCTCCTTCCCATTCCATGGCGGCCAAAGCGAAAGTCTGACTCCTCAAGATCCTCCCCGATTAAGAGCAAAAACGAAAACGATCTATCAACTCTCGATCGATCGAGAGTCTTACTGTCTATCCTTCTGTCTCTTGAAAAGTTGTCACCGGGAGGGATACATTCGCAGGGACGCAAATATCCAAAAATACCAGGGAACTGTTCAGGTACTTGGCCAAAGAATTAACAATTGAGACAGAAGACAGAAAGCTGTAATGGGAAGCCTGAAAACACCTCACACAGATCCGAAGAGAGATAAAGTGAACCAAGTAGCATGGCCAATTCTTTCTTTGCTGGACGGGTAACTTTGGGGTTCGCCATCGTTTTTCCTTCTGCCCCTTGAATGGTACCCATTCTCTAGAGGGGGAGGGAACTTGGTATTCTTCCAATCCCCACAAGGGAAGGCGCCGCCGCCGCCGCCACCACCACAGACCGCCCCTTTCCCGAAGAGAAGACGATCACGTGAGGGCGCTGCCCCTCCCGCTCTATTCCCCCCTTGCCACTACAGCATTTTCGCAATTGTGGCCCCCTCCCCCCGCACGTCTTCTGCCAAAGCGCCTCAGCCAATGAGCGACCCGTTCTGGGAAGCCACGTCCTTCGCTTCGGGTGGGAGCGGGAGAGGGCAGAAGCGCTGCGGTCGGGCGCTCGGGCGACCCTCCTTCGGTTGCAGCCAGCCTTTTAAAGCGGTCCTTCCGGCCTTGCCCGCCTCCCAGTCCTCGCGCCCCTCTCTTTACCATTCCCCGGCCAGAGCGAGGCGAGCAGCAGCCGCCCATGTGCCCTTCGGCCACCCTTTACTCTGGATGGAGCCCGAGGCAGCCTTCGGAGGAGCCCGGAGGATCCTGGACGAGGCTCCCGGCAAAAACCTGGATGGGTTGCTGAGCTTGTCTCCCTTCCCGGCCGGCGGTCCCTGCAGGAACGCGGCTCTCGCCGGGGCGGGCGGCGCATCCAGTCCCACAGCGCACGGCCCCTCAGGTTACGCGCCCCTGGATGGGCCCCTGCCTCCCTTCGGCTCCGGGGAGCCTTCTTTGGCCAAACAGTGCATCCCATGTCCGGCCGTCTCACAGGCGCCTTCAGCCAGCAGCACTTCGCCCTTCCCTTACGGCTGTTTAGGCGGCGGCTGCTATTCGTACCGAGTGGCCCGCAGCGCCCTTAAGCCGTGTCCGGCCCCGCCCCAGGCCGCCTACACAGCCGAGAAGTACTTGGAGGTTTGCGGGGCTGCAGCCAGCGCGCCCCCCGCCCCAGAGGATTATACGACCCGCCCTGCTGAGTTCGCTTTCTACCCGGGGTATGCTGGACCTTACCAGTCCATGACCAGCTACCTGGACGTTTCTGTGGTTCAGACACTCGGAGGACCTCCGGGAGACCCCAGGCACGAAACTCTCCTGCCCGTCGATCCTTACCACGACTCCTGGGCCTTGGCCGGGGGCTGGAACAACCAAGTGTGTTGCCCCAAGGAGCCCAACCCTCCAGGGCCCTTTTGGAAAACTGCCTTTACAGGTAAAGCTTGGTGCCTGGAGAGCAAAGAACACACTGCCATTCTCGCAGCTCTTGAGGGGGTGGATGATGGGAAGGGGCTGAGGAACCTGTCCTGAAGCATCAGGAAAGTGTTTTGGGTCGATTCTGCTTGGAAGACCCTGTTTTCAGCTAGGGGTGTGTTTTTTGTCCTGAGAAGTAGTTTTGCAAAAATGTAGGGAAAGTAATTCAGTTAGGTAACATTTGCATGGTAATTTCCCACAGATTGGGTAACTGGGGTGCGGGGGTGGGGGGGTGCGGCAATTGCTGACAACAGTCAGGATGTAATTTGTCCAGGATTGAATCCGGTGCCTCTATGAGATAGTAAAGGGTGCCTGTCCTCTTAGCATGAACACAAGTTTCCACTACATAATTTAATTGAAGACAAGTAAACTTCAGTTTGATATTTATTTAGTAGGCTTTGTCCTAACAAATTGTCTTTATAGAAGAACTGCAAACTAGACGCAGAAGTGACATTTTGGAATTTTACATTTTTCATTCCTTGGGGTCTCTTTGGATGCCTTTGGTCTTCTCTTGATTCTTCATCAATATTTGAAGAACCCTGAGTCCTGAAAATATGACTCATTTTGTTTTCCAAAATGTGGATATGACAGAGTGGCTTCAAACCCTTTTCAATAGATTAGGAAAATTCTTGGTAGAGGGCCTCAGTATTATTAATCTGCTGGCAGAGATTAGCCCAAATTGAAGACAGAGGCATGCAGGTTGAGGTATGCATTGCACCAAGGGGACTCTGTCAAACCATTTTCCCAGAAAGGAAGAGAAAAGGGAGTCTGGGAGATTCCCAAGACCTGGTGGGTTTTTAAGCATTGCTGGGCATACATCATCTAACATGCCACAGAAGAGAGGTTTTAAAAACTCCTGGGCTGTAATATTGCCCAGAACAACCTTTTCCAACTTAGTGCCTTTTTTGAGAACAACTCCCATCATCACCTGCCACCAGAATTTCCTGAAATGGCCAGAGTTTTATGAAGGAGGTAGCTCAGACTTAAGAATTCAAAAAACAGCCAAGACTTTCCTTGTGAAAACTGTCCCTCCCTATTCTGCATGATAGCCTGAAGATATTAATCCTGTCCTTTAGATCTCCTAGAGAGTTCTCTGATTTTGTGACTGCAACGTGTTTTCCCCTTCCCCTATGTGGTGAGTCTTCCTCCACTCCCCTTTATTTCCCAGACTGATTTTAAGAGTGTCCAAAAAAAGGGGGTGGGGGTGGAATTGGAAGGGATCTTAAATTGTTTTTTAAATCTTTCTTATGAAAAGAAAAATGGGAGAGAATTTGAGGAGCAGCCTCTCTAAACACCATCCCCCTGCCCAGTGTTGTGATTCTCTTTGTGGTCTACAAGTGGCTGGGGGTGGGTGGGGGTTAAAATTCTGTCTGATTTAGCCTTAAGAGATTGTGGGACCTCCCTCTTCCTGCTACTTTTAGTGCTGTCTCAAGGCCAGGCCAGCACAATTTATGGCTGCAACCCATCAAGCCATTACGGCAGTTTAAGCTTGTAAAATTTGGTGAGAATTCTCAGGGAGTACATGTGCTTCTCCATGCAACCCTGATCAGCAGTCACCAGGCAAGTGTTGGCTTAAAAGTTAGTTTGTTATTTTTATTGGCTATTCTGGAAGCTAATCTCCCAAGCCTAAATGGGCAAGAAAACAAAATGGAACAAAAATAAAAACCTTCCTGTGAAAATCTCTGTATACTTCTAAATTTTAACATGCTTCTGTTTAAATTACCTCTGCGTTAATTTTCTACTAATGTCAATGCATAAGAATATATATTTGTCCCAGCTCATGTTTAAAAGGTTATTACTAGCTCTAGACGAATATTTTTGAGTTGGGGGATGTCGGGGGGGGGGGAATGATCTATAATGCAAGTGAATATTTTTATTTGAAAGATAATCAGTTTATTTTCAGTGCTGCACTGACTAGACTAGCGACTACAAATCCAATAATACTCTTTCCCATGTTGCTTAATTTTTATGTTTTTTTAAAAAGTTTATGATTTAACATGTTGCTTCTCCCCCACCCCCATTCAAATAACGTCATAGAGAAATTTGTGTAGTTGTCAAGGCAGGTTTTTTAAAAAGTGTTTTATCCATGCCTTTTTCCTGTCGTTAAGAGAAAATGACTGACTCAAAATTATTCTGGGCCTAAAGTAGGACTAGAACTCGAGTCCCCCCACTTTAATCCAGCACCTTAATCATTAGATCAAACTAACTGTCACTGCTTTAATTAACAATACACACATTTGAAAGAGTCTGCCCAAAATGCAGTATTGAGAAATAAATTTGCCTGTTTCTTTTGAGCTCAGTGTTGAAAATTCTTTTTCAACATTTAAATTAAGATTGACAATTCCTTGAAACAGTACTTCATTAATAGTTATCTGTTCTAAACCATAATATTAATTTCATTTTAGTAGCAACAAGAATTCCAGTATATTACCCAGGCAATATTTAAAAATCCACTGTATCATCATTTCATATTGAATTTTCTCACTTTTATTACTTATATAAGTACAACTTTATTAAGCTTATCCAGTACAGTTCAAGATGAATATGATAACATATAAAAATACTATGTTGTAAAAATTATACACATTTCACAAGTTAACAAATTTTTAATATGTATCAAAGTTGTAAGTCACAATATAACATTTTATAAATATATACATCCAATAGCATATATCTTAATGGTTCACCTTTCCAGAGATCACAAAATCACATTCTTTTGAAAGTTTTTATTTTAAATTGGCCATTTTTCAGTGTTACCTTACTTTGATTCAGTATTTCAAATTAGTTACTATATCTATTATTTCAGAAAAAATAAAGTATAATAATGGGCAGTGCATATTTAAAACAAACCATCATAACGGAATGGGATTAACTAAATGGGGCATTTCCAGAACATTCTCTCTATTAATGGCTGTGGTCCCAGTGGTGGAATGAGATAATTTTAGGCTCAACGCATTCATTTTCTGTGGAATGAAGAACCTTCTTAAATGGTAAGTGTGTTATTTTACTTACTTGAAAATGTAGTAAACTGATTGACTGTTATGACTGTCCTCTGATTGATTGTAGGTGATTTAAAAACCCATCTCCTTCCAGTACATCAATTCTGGCTTCTGCCACAGTCTTATTTTGAAAACATCACCAAGTTCCCCTCCCCCAACTGAGTTATTACAACATATTGATACAGTTATTGTTACGTTGAGGGGTATATCTCTGTGTGTGTGCCTTCAGTATACCTTCAAGTCAGTGTGGACTCCTGGTGATTGTCTGAACAGGTCCTTGAAGTTTTCCTGGCAAGATTTTGGAAATGGTTTGCCATTGCCTCCTTCTTAGGACTGAGAGTGTGTGACTGGCCCAAGTCACCCAGTTGGCATTGTACTTAACTCTCCCAATTTCTAGCCTAGTGCTTTAACCACTACACCAAACTGGCTCTCATTATTGTTACTTACAGTTGCATAAGTTTAAATAAATTAAAAGCTATTCACATTCTGTAATGCACAATTCACACTGCATAAATGTGTGTTGCTTTTTGTTAATACATCACACCACATGTAGCTTGCAAGAAGCATCTATATCCTGCATTAATATTTCAGCATTACACATACTGCTGTGCAATATACTTGCCAGCTTCTCTATATATTTGCAAGAAAGAGTGCTACTCCAGAGAGTAAGAAGAAAAAAATGTATTAGAAAAAAGTAATCCTTTAATACAAACAAATTTTCCATCTTATAGGCTTTATCAAGCGTTTCCCAAAATTTATATGCAACTTAAAGCAATTAAAGCAATTACCATGCTTAGAGGATAAACACTGAAATTTAGAAAATTAATTAGTTCTGATTTTTAATTGTAAAAAGCATGAGTAATGATATTTAATTTAATTAACTCATTATATGAACTCATGCTTTTCACAAAAAATACCATATATCATGTTCACGTGTTATAGATTAGAAGATCCAGTCAATGATTTAAATTGTATACACTGGCAGTAATACATTTTATTTTAACCTATATAAGTGACAGCTAAATTCCTAGAGTGAATAGTTTTACATTAATGTCCAGATCTATATTGATTTGTTTCATGCATAAACCATGAAAATATGATGGCTGGAAGTAGACATCTGAAACAATATTTATTTGTTGAAATCAACAGAAATAATTTTGAGTAAAATGTTTCTCATTGCCTAAGCACATAGACATTCAGATTTTGCACATTAGTTGTGCTTTTTAAAAGGACTGCATAGCTAGGAGTGACAGAAACTATTCTTATTTTGGGTTTATTTTCTTTCTTGTACTTGTTTAAAAATGCAGTGTTTACAAGGGTAAGCTAGTGTGGACTATCATGCAATGTTAATATGGATTGTTTTGCTTTGCAATATTTAATGTCAAAAAATTCTCCCAAATATACATTTATATTATTTTTAATTTAGTTCACTGCAAAATTGTACATTCCTGGATATGGAATTTGCCTTGTTACAGCACTACGATCCGCCTGGGGCCAAAATCTCTGTTGTTCTTATGTTTGGTTCTTTTCCTCGAATCTCAGTAAGAGAGGAGCAGTTTTAATAGCATTCTTAGCTACAATATACTCTTCCTCCAAAGAATCAAGGGTACTGAATTTCTTGAGCAGGAATCACCGCAGCTGGAGTAGCTTTGTTTAAATTCAGTAATTCGTGCAAGAAAAGAGTCTATTATTAACGTTTGCAGAACCACTGAGGGCGGCACAACCTCCATCACTTGTATCTTCAGAATTGTATGAATTAACAACTCCAACGCCCTGAGAGTCCAATAGCATAACTAAAACACAGGCCAGTGACCTTGAGTAATAGCCTAAAGATTTATCCGGCTTTAAAAGTTTTACCTGGGAGTAAGGTCTTAGAGAAACCGATCGGGCTTCACAATCTTACCTTCAAATCAATTCGCCTGCAAAGACTTGAGCCCGCAACAAATATACTACCTAATTGGGATTCCTTTATGATTTTGTCCTCTTTCATTATTATCAGAATAAATTAACCAATATGCTGGACATTTGCATTGAGTTACTTTGCCTTGGGACAGAGAAGGTTGAAAAAATTTGTAGGGGGGTTATTGTGAGGATAACATGATAGGATAATCGAAAGTAACACTGATTACTTGGGGGGGGGCGTGCAGACAAATTCCTCCTAAGTAAAGGCCGAAATACCCGTTTCCCTCAAAGCTGAGGCCTTCTTGGCTCACGCTATGGACCTTGCTGCATTTTGCGCAGATGTTTTGATGAAAATTTAATATAAAAGGAGGAGGATTCCAGACTCTCCACCCGGGTCTTGGAGGATGGAATGTAAAAACAAGGGGAAAAAAATGAAGGGGCGGGGGACGATAAACGGGGGGGGGACGACTCCGAGCGCCCACTGCCCACTCCGAGGTCCCGGAGAAGCGGCCAACAAAGGGCTCAAAGGAGAGTGGGGCCCCTTTACTGAACATGTGTGCCTGCCAATCTGCCTGCTTGCCCCTCCACTCGCGGCTGCTTTAACCCCCTTCTCTCTTTCTTCCCTCCGGACAGACGCTGTAAGTCAATCGCCCCCCGAGGGCTGTACCTTCCGACGCGGCCGCAAGAAGCGAATCCCGTACAGCAAAGGGCAGTTGAAAGAGCTGGAGAAGGAATATTCCAACAGCAAGTTCATCACCAAGGACAAGAGGAGGAAGATTTCCGCCGCCACTAACCTTACCGAGAGACAGATCACCATCTGGTTTCAGAACCGGAGGGTGAAGGAGAAGAAAGTGGTGGCCAAGGTCAAAAGCGCCACCGCCAGCGGCAGTAGTGGAGGCGGTGACGATGCCTCTTGAGACACGCGCGAAGGAAGGAAGGTGGCCTGGAGGGAACAGGCAAAGAAAAAACCAGGGGGAGCAAGAACTCCCGCGGGGTCGCCCACGTGAGGCCTCCAAAGGCTCCCGCCCCCACCCTCCGAGGCCTTTTGCTAAGAGGCGACGGCCCTATCGAGGGCCTCGGCTGATCTCTCGTCACCTTTTAAATTTGTTCTTAATAATATATTTTTAATTATTATGGTTGCTATTGCTGCTTTGTTTCCCCCGAGAAATTAATTAAATTAAACCACTGAGGGAACAGCCGATGATTTAAAAAAAAACAACCAACAACACTAAGCGATACCCTCCTCGTTCTTTTCCTGATTTTATAAGAGCGGGCGGAGGAAGAGAGGAAGACACCGTGTGCAATTATTTTTCCTTTCTTTTCCTTGAAAAGAAGGTGCCTTAGGGCTTTTATTCTGCGACCTTGCTTTCTTTGTCTGAAATTCAATAATTCAGAGCTGCTTTAAGGGGTGAGGGGTGGGGAAGTAGCGAAAAGGCATCCAAGAAAAAGAAAATTGCCTAAAATCGACCCGAATGTAAAATAAATTTTCAGTGACCTCGATGGCTCGTTTGCTGTGGGATCCATTCGTCTTTTAGCTGAATGAAGATATAAAACAGGTGAAAAAATAGTTATCTCTAATCTGTGTAATATTGTAATGTGTGTGTGCGTGTATGTGTACACACACACACACTACAATATATATACTGTATGTATACTCACTTATGTTCATGCATACTTAGCATAATCTGTTTTACGGAGGGGGTCAAATAATTGCCTATATTATAAAATTACCATTATATATTTTAAGACTTCGTGCCGCATGAGGGCTGACCACCGCCTGAAGCTTTTGTTCTTGTTGATGATGATTCATACAGTATTTGCATACTACCAAAAATTAATTAAAAGTGCCTTTGAAGACACTGAAAAAAGCCGTGAGGGAATTTGCAATGTAATAAACACAAGTTACTGCATACCGAAGGAAAAGCCATCTTTAATGTTTCATATTATTTTTAATACCCTCAAATACCTTTGATGGATAGTATCCATCAAAGTAAATTTTGTTGCTATAGTTCCGGCTTCAAATCTTGCCCTGGTCATTCTGGAATCATAACATTTTTGTCTATATATTTAAAAAGGGGGCATAAAAACGTGCGTACGCGCTTTTGCAAGCCGTGGGTTCCCCATCGTGCAACTTCTACGCTTCCCGCTTTCTATTGCACTGAAAGTCTGCTCAGATCTTCAGACAGCTGGAAGGGAGATCCTTGCAATCCACGCGCCTTCAGAAGCCGGGGAGATGAGCATTGGGCGATTGAGAGGTTCCATCATCTTAGTGGAGATTTACGAGATCTTATGGCGTCATTCAAAGGGTCGCGGAGCCGACAGAATAGCGATGATGTCATCGCTAAAACTTCCAATTGAATGGTCTCCTGGTGACCACATGGAGTCTCCAAGTTGCCTTGGCAACAGGCAGGCTTTGTACTGCCGCAACAACGGCTGGGTGACGCTGGAAGATGCTGTAAATCGTTCGCCAAAAAGTGGCCATTCAGAGCAACTGATTTTTTTTTCCCGGTCAATACAACGAGAGAGATTTACGTTTCGGGTATCTATTGTTTATATTGGATCTGGAGACTGAGATTTTGAAATTTGCTCTGCAAAGTAGCTCATGAGGCTTGGTTAGCCCTCGAATCTCCGCACTTCTCACTGGAACCCACCCGCCACCCGCCGAAGCAAGCCAAACTCTGTGGGAGGAGCATGAGAAGGGGAGTGAGGTGCTGCCCTCAAAGTACCCCTAAACAAACGAAAATCTTTCCTAAAATTCTGATTTTGCAGAAGTATTTAGAAACGTCTCTGGCGCTTCTATAGAAAAGGACACGTTGCTCCACCGAAAAGTCTAATGCGAAGATGTGCAAGTATATCTCCTATTTATATATTTTTATATTGCATAGTACATTATCCAAAATAATACAGAGATTGCATAAGCAGTACTGTATTTTTTTATTTGACAAAATATGATCAACAATACTTAAAAACGAATAAATATGTGATATAAAATGCATGAGAAAACAAATATAGGACCGTGGTAAGTATTTTGAAACTTCCCGCCTTTTATTCTTTAGCTCTTTCTTTCTCCAAAGAAACTTTAGAAACCTCAAAGAACAGAATGGAAATGGTTGGTTTATAAACAATTCCCCAGACTACGTGGTCGCTCCTCGTTGGGGTCCAACTTCGACCTTTTAATCTGTAACAGAGGCCGGTGGCAAATGACCGCCTCTTCTCACACTCAGCGCGTCGATCATAAACCTCAAACAAAGGTCCCAGTTTTATTTTAGGGCCTCCATTTATTTCTCTCTGCATGGATAACCACAGCCTAGCAGGCTTACTTCGCACCCTCTCCGGGAGTTGTTGTCTCGCAGAATTAAATGCATAAAACTCAACGAGAGGTTGACGATCACCAAAAGGAGCCGGGGCCAAGTTCAAGGATAGCTCTCTCGCGCCATGCCCTCTCTCAGAGATGCTCCGTAAGCCTGCAGGAAACACCTAGACGATTTAAAATTACTTCGCCTGTCAAGTGATTCGGATTTTACAGTAGGTAGCATCTGCTGTGTGTACTGGGGTGCCTACTTACTTGGTAGGTGAGGGAGGGGACGAAACTCGGCCATTATGCTCCTTAACCATATGGTAGGAAGACTTACACTTGAAGCAGAAAACAAAGGACAGGGCAAACTACCCACAAGGGAAGCCATTTATTTGTATTCTTTATTTTATTGAACATGAAGATATGCCTATTGATCCTCTGACCCAAAGACCTAGAGATTTTTCCCCAGGCTTGCTGGAGATCAGCTAATACACATGTTTCCAGGGCTTGACCCTAACTATATTCCATCTAAAAAGAGGGGTGCAGGAGCAAAAAGGAGGAACCAATATATTTTGGACACTGGGAATACTGAATATTCCACTCCCCTTTGGGATGATCTCTAGTTCTGAATCTTCTGCAAAGGTCCTCCATCTGTGAGCACATTTCCTCTCTTTCTCTTGTACCCCTTATGATAAAAGTGTCAACCTGAGTTTGCAAGGAGAAAGATTGGAGGGTGAGAGTTTACTTTAGAGATGCTTTTGCAACCAATATTTGCTTTGTCCAGTATCAAGGCAAGGGGAGAACAATTTTCCATCCACTTTAAGTCATGCTTTAATTTTGACTCTAGAAGTCAGGACTTGGTTTACTCCCAGCAGATAGGTCATTTTAACTTTGACTCAGGTCTCTTGCTCTGGGAAACAGAGGTTCTTAAAAGCCAAATAAGTTTAAGAGGTTTCCCATAGAGGAAAATATAGTATATATAGTTGTGGAGTCTTTGGTGCTCTCTGACCTTTCATTACCCAACTAGGTAACATCATCAGTGCTAGTGAGCGTGAGGTTGGCTCCCTGTTTACATAGCTTGTCCTGCCAGTGTTGATGGGTGTGGTTTTTAAAGGTTTGTTAAGGAAAGGATGCTTGCTTTCAATATTAAGTCATGAGCACCACCTTCTGGTTGCGAGGTTTAGCACAGTCGGCAGTGTTTCCTTCCCTCCTTCCAACTCTTCTTTTTCCCTTATTCCTTTTACTTAATGTGTCCCTACCACATTGATGAAGTTAGTCTACTCTACACATATGTCTCCTTTCGTATTTCCTATCAATTTTGACGGATTAAATATATCATTAAAAATTCCCTCCAAAAGCTGAATTTTCCTATTTTATATATCTAAATTTAGGACAAAAATTAGGACAAACTTGATTTGCAGCAATTAATTTTACAAAACATTGAAATTAAATAGCCAAGCTCACCCCGTCATACTTTGAACTTAAAAATAAATAGTGAAAATTAGTAAATTGCATGTTCAATAAGCTCTGTTATGTGTATTCTTGTCTCTTTTTTTACAATAAACTTGTATGAATATCTTTCGTGGACCTTCATGTGATTAATATGAACCAGGTGAACAAGAAATGTACCCAGGTGGATAACGTTATATACATTAAAGAACATACGTTTATACAACATCACTTACCTACCCACACAACTTTAAATGGGGTGGGGGAGAGAGACATCCTCTGTATATGTGAGATTTATTGTTTATTTCAATTTAGGTTGCTTCCAAAACCAACCCCCATTCCCTTGTCTAAAATAAAATACCTTCATTGTTTGCCTTCCCTATTTCCAATTCATGGAATGTCCATTCCCCAAGTCTCCTTTTTGTCCCTGACTCAATTCTTCTAAAAAGGTGAATTCCTGAAGCCGAATGGAGGAGGCTTCGCCTTTTGTTCACAGCCCAGAAAATGGGGGATTTGGAAGAGACCAAACCTCTGTCTCGTTGCTTTTTCTAATTGCTGCCAAAAGAACCAGATGAACAAAATGGCTGGCATGCATCAAAAACACAAGGGGAAGAATGGGGGGAAGGGCACGTCATCGGATCTACTCATGCTGATTTGAACAAGCGCGCCTATGCTGATAATAATTTTATCGAACAACCCTACTAGCAAACCAAGTCCACGATCGAAATTACCCATTTATTCATTATCTGGGCTTAAAAAGGGCTTAAGTTTGATTTTACTAGCCGTTTTCTGTGTTCAGAGAGATGTGTGCAGAGACAAATGTTCAGCCAGCCAGGTGTGCCTCTACTCACACTTCTTCAGACAAACTCTGTTCGAATTCTGCTTTTAAAGCCCAATTAATTTTAGCATCAGGAATTAACCCTGAAGCAGAGAATCTCAGTTCACTATATATTAACTTCAGAGGGATTGGCCTTTACAAATTGGTGCCTCTGGTTCGGGATTAATGGGAATTGTAACAGTATTCTAGAAAGACTACTGGGTTAGATTTGGGAGTAGGGACCCTGTACCAATTTATCTTAGAGGAAGCCTAATGAATCAAAGGAATGTTGATCTTTGTCTAGGCACTTTCTCTCTTCCATCTATACAAATAGTGTTTCATCTTTAAAGATTGCTTACAATTCAGGATCTTAAAGAAAAATATTTTAAACTATTTAAAATCTTGAACACATTTACAAGGGATTTAGTCTCACAGAGTTTAATAGCAATTAACTAAATGAGGCTACATATTTAAGTCTATGTAAATCTACATATTTAAATTTTCTCTGAAATATGTTCTATCAGTATTAGTGTCACATACAAAAATCCCATGTTCTAATCAGAAAGGGCTTGACCCTAACTTGACCCTATTTCTGATTGTCTGCATATTTGCAAGATTTGCTCATTGCCCCATGGATGTAAACATACAAGCTAACTCAATCATTATGTACAGTGGGAATTAGAAACTGAGATCTGGGAAAGATTGCTACATGCAATTTAGTGGAATGTTTATTGTGTACTCTCCTTTGTTTCTTGGAAACCAAAGTCAAAGATATTGGTAACATATTTTTCTCTGACTGACGAACGTTATTAAAAGCCAGAAGCTTTTATAAAAGGTGTTGTTAGACTTTTCCTCCTGATTTTTGGATACGATAGACTAATGTGATTGAAGATAAAAAGGTTTCTCAAAGCCTTCCTTCCTTCCTTCCTTCCTTCCTTCCTTCCTTCCTTCCTTCCTTCCTTCCTTCCTTCCTTCCTTCCT
>JANHFM010000458.1:98657-110578 GCA_032468115.1 Grayia smithii | reverse complement strand
GACTTCAACACCCAGAGTTCCTCAGCCAGCTTTGCTCTGAACTCTGGGAGTTGAAGTCCACAAGTTTTAAAGTTGCCAAGGTTGGAGACCCCTGGTTTAGAAGATCATCTAAACTGGACAATTCTATAAACTGGATTTGCCAAGAATTCTGCTAGCATCTTACTAATATATTTCTGTTACCTAACCAGTAAACTAGCATCTTATTTGATGTAATTTGGTTGTACAGCAAATTTGTTTGAAGTTTGATATTCAAATTAAGTTTCATTTACACAAATCCAAGGTGAAAATTAGGAATAAAAGCTACCAATGCAGCCTTCTGGATATCAGCAGTAGATCCTTCTCATCCTGTTGTGCTTTTGGATAAGAGGGCAGATTCCCAGGTCAGGTTTTGCTTTTCTTGGCACCTGATGAAATGATATTGATGAAGAAGACAAAATAATAGGAACAGCTAAAATTCATGGAACTAGAAGTTTCCTGCTGGCAAAGAGAGGAAAGGAAAGGAAAGAAGCAAAAGAGTATTTCTCCATGTCTTTAGTTTTTCAGCAGCTATTAAGCAGCTTTTAGACAGGAAACAAAAGATTTTTTTTTAAGAATTGCTATGTAACAGCCTCAGGCAGAAAGAGAAACAGAGACACTCATAACACTGCTCATGTCGTTTGACCTTGGGAGTCAAAAGTATACCTAGAGTCATTTTACAAGTGACAAATTTTCTATACCGAAATAACTTTCATGAAATTGCATAAACAATTTTCTGTGGTTTGATAGCTTTGAGGTGCTCTTACATATTGTGTATTTCTACAGATTCATTGTAATTTCTTAGTTGCCTGTGATGTATGTTTGTATGAAACACCCCCTTTGGCCCATAGTACAGTTTTTTCTTCTGTTCAATCATGTCTGATTCTTGAAGACTGCCTGGACAAGTCCATGCATTTTCCTTGGTGTTTTTTTTTAAGAAGTAGTTTGCCATTGTCTCCTTCCAAAGACTAGAGAATGTGACTGGCACAGGGTCACTTAGCTGGCTTTATGCCAAAGGCAGGACTATAACTCTATGAACTCCCAGTTTATAGCTTGTGCCTTAATCACTATGCCAAATTGGCTATCATACATATAATTTTGATTATATTAATACATTTTTTGTAAAGCTTGATTAATTTCTGAAGCATTCCAAAATGTTCAACTCTTCTTCACACAGCAAAATCGAGTGCCGACAACTTAGTAGTTTCCTTCCCTATTCTTATTTTTTTTGAAAAATGTTTCCATGTGTATGAGGATGGTATGATAAAAGTTACTTCAGTAGTATTGTTCCAAACAAGATTGTTGTAAAAATCATTATGAAATTCTGAACTGATTTAAAGTGATACTGATACAAACCTGTAAAATTAGGTATTGAAAATTGGACTACCTTCTTAGATATTTTTAGTACATAGATAAATGAGAAATAACTTTCTACTGGCATATTCTTTTCAGTTATTCTGTCTCTCTGTCTATTGATCTAGCTATCGTCTCCCAGTGTGATGCACAAATAGCAAACCCATCCAGGAGGGAAATATTTTCCATGCTATAGAGAAACAACAATAATCAATTGGTAGAAGTTGGGAAAAGTAGATTGAGAAATGTCTTAAAGTTTATGGACCTGGAATATCAGTATAGTAAGAGACTGGAGATATGAATGTGTTGAGAGGGTAGAATAAGGAGAAGAAATTGAGCAGGTCTGAACTAATTGTCGAGTAAAGCTAAATGATGAAGTCAGAATGAGTAAAGGTATGGGCTGTAGAAGCTCTAGAGATATGTCGAAGTGGAAGTTGTCATTTCCTCTTTCATTGCTCCTTTGCAATGGTTTCAGAAGACCATTGTGGTAATTGCTATTTGGGATTATACAGAATTACAAATGAGAAAGAGGAGGAAGAATAGTTTCTGGTGCTGCTCTGTTGGAAGTTAGTGAGTCTGTAGTCTGTTGGAAGTCACTGTCCTCACAGCTTTGCTGCCACTATTGTGGGCTATAGTCACATGAAAGGAAATAAATACAGTGGGAATTTTCATTGCCATTTGTCATTTCCTCACACAACCTGCCATCTCTAAAGATTCATCTGTTGAGAAGCAGGAAGTCAAAACTTTGTGAATGAGAATTAGAGCATGATTGTGCCGAGCCCTTTAAATGAATATAAATATGGGATGGAAGTGTAGCCTCAACTTCTTAATGGAAGTAAGGCTGTAGGGAATGGGTTGAGTGGGTTATGATTTTGTTGATTGGTAAGGGGAAACGGTGATAAAGATATTGTTGCCTTGGCTGAACATTGGAGTCATTTTTATCAGGTGGGGAGAAAGATCAGCAGCAATTGTTTTCCATATTGCACTAAGCCATAAAGTGGCTTTGTTTATTTAGAGTGAATTGAAAACAAATCTCACCAAGAAGCTGTAGTTTATTATAGTGCAGTAAGCCACTTTTTGAATCATGGTGCTATGATGGCATAGGATTGTAACAAGGCTATTGCTAAGCACATTGATTTGTACTTAAGAAATTGTAAGCTGCCCTGAGTCTTCGGAGAAGGGCGGCATATAAATTGGAATAATTAAAAAAAATAGCCTATGAGTTGAAATACATAAATTATTGATTTATTGCCTTACTGTATTCTGATTTGCCCTTGGGTCAAGTCTCTGACCAATTCAGACATGCAAAGTAAGACCAATTGAGAAAACAAAACAGCAGTTAATTAAAAAAAACGTTTCTTGTGTGCAAGATTGACACTAGCTGGTTTCTGGCTTAATCAACAAACTTTAATTAAATAGTGTGATGTTAACTGAGCCAGGAATTTAGTTTTTTCATCTAGTACCCATCAACCATTTTATCAATGTTCTTGTAAAACCTGTCCTATAGCTGTGACTCAAAGTGGGGCTCCTTTCCAAGCCATGATAATGATTAGATGCATCATGCCTTCTTAGTCTACTATCAGCCTCTGAATAGGGACATAACTTTGCATTCTGATCACATCAATGACTTTTGAGTAATGGCAGGAGAACTATAATTCCATAATCATTTTTAGGGAGACCCAATTCTGCTTTCTCATTTTAAAATGTCACAGCTTCTGTTCAATCTTTTGTGCTTTGTACTTTGCATGAATCTCTCTTTCCCAGGATCTATTAGTTGGTTTAAAAGCTTATAGCTATCATTAGGGAGTTGTTCAGGGCTAATTGTGCAGTCAGAAGGTGCTTGCCTAGTTCCAGCAGTACCTTCCCTCTACAGCAACCCTTCTCTCCTCATTAAGATACATTCCCATAACACACCCTTCCTACAGAGTAAGACAGATGCCCCATTCAAAGATGTTGGATCACTTGCCTGAGGGGAATACACAACAACCTCTCTGGGAAGTTATATTGAACTGGCCAAGAAGTCAAGATCCAAAAGGAAGGTGGGTGCTTGAAAATATAAATAAAAGTAAGCATTTTACTTAAGGTAATTTTGTAGATGATTTGCTCATAATTATTATTTCTCAGTGTAACATGATAGATTCCAAGTTTTTTGTGAATTTCAAAGCAAACAATTTGTGATTAATTGTAAAATAGGTCAGGAATATTGTTCATTAATATTTCAAGGAAAAAAGAAGTCCTTGTGATTTGTATAAGGTAAAGATAAAGGAGTCCCTGTGGATTTTATTCCGCTAGTCATTGCTGACTTGTATATTAATATAAATTTTATAGCAATTTATTGGGGTCCCACTTTAAAGGTACTAATATTAAATTGTAATCTGATTCAACTTCAAATCAATTCAAGATTAATTAGACAAGTTCTGGGGCCTTGAAACAATCTTGCAGTTTTTGATTTATTGATGTTCACAGTTTCATTAATTTAATAGTTTTATACAAACACACACACACACACACACACACACACACACACACACACAATATATACATAACTGAGAAGAATGAAAAAGAGAGTCAATATAAACTCTATCTTGATTTTAAGATGTACTGTATATGCTGCCAGTCCAAGGATGTAACCTCCTATCCAGATCAGTAACTGGGGTTTAAACATTAACCCTTCCCTCCTTAATGCTTCCTGAGCTCACTTCACACAATAGAAGACAGAAGTTCCTATTACGGCTGAAAATATAGTTGTAAGAAAGTTATTGTAGGGCTAATTTTACTGTGCAAGATTCTAATTATTCTTCACTAGGTTTCAGATTTAATTATTGCTAGGGGAAAAATTTAATTTCAGAAAGCGCAAATTACAAACTCCTCTAATTTTATCCAAAGCTAGATCACTGAGACATGAACATTATTATTATTATTAGTAGTAGTATTATTATTAGTATTTATTGTATTTATATGCCTCCCTTCTCCCGAAGGACTCGGGGCGGCTCACAATATAAGACAAACAACAACAATCAATAAAACCACGTACATAAATACAATATCAATAATAATCTATAATTAAAAACTTAAATAACAATTAAAATTTTAAAATTTAAAATATTACTAAAATCCCAAACCCATCAATGGATCTTATTAAAAAGCCATTCCTAAATTCACAACCCTTGCAAAAACTAAAACTAGGTTAACAAAACAGAATTGCTGTGTCCACACAAGTTATGCCTTTCAATAAACATTATGGTTTAAGGGGGGCTTGTTTACTCAGCATTGGCTGGGTTTTCATCACCCTCTTAAACATTCTTCACACCTAACTTTGAATGTTCAGTGAATCTATCTAACAACTTAATGTAGAAGTATTCTCTTCTTTTCTCCAACTAGAGAAAAAGTTTATCAAATATTGTACCAAGGTTTGTGCCCTTCATTTCAATAAACTTGATATAATCGTATGCAGCTTTCTCTGTTCTTACAGGAATCCAGTATTACTTCCAGTAATTTTTCAGTAATCATCTCTATTCTTTAATTTGTAGTTTACAGAGGCTTTAATTTTAAATGAATCCCCAAGGGACTGTTCAAACTTTTGGGATTATATTTTTTGAAATGCTAGAAACATAATTTTAATTCAAATATATTTCTGGTAAAAAGCTTTTCCATATTATATACTGCTTTTCCATATTATGTATTGCTAAACAAATAATTCTTATTGAAATATTAATCTGAATTAAATGGAATATCTTTCTCAGATTAGCCTATACAACAGCCTTTTTGAACTTTTTAAAAGCATACATTCCTATCTATAAGACAAGGAAATAAATATAGGTAGTAGTTTTTAAATAGCTGAGTAGGACATACTTTAGTAGAGCTGACTGAATAGCTGATTTAGACAGAGGTTCACAACTTGATCTGAGTCATAGTATATAGCTGTAAAGAAAGATAAGAACTTTTGCAAACATTTTATTCTATCCTACTTTTTTATGTATGCTTTTAGAAAATACTTTGGAGAGAGAATGGAACATATTTATGATTTTTATTGTTTTTAGATCACGTTTTGTGAAATAAGGCAGCTATATAAATGTTGCTAAATAAATAATAAAAAAAAACAATAACCATAAAGTTCAAATAATGCCTTTTACCTTTATGTAAGATACTGCTGTTACTTTATCCAGCCAAATGCCATGGCACCATTACAGCCACTGAGCATTTTGCTGTAAGATTTGCTGAAAGCTCAAGAGCTGAAACTCAACCAAATAAACATACTATAGTTGGGGGTGGGGGAGCTTGACTTTAATAAATATTTGATGGCCCTTCAGTTCCTTTCCTTGTATCCCTAAAATCTCTGCTGAAGCTGCTACCATTTAATACAGACAGGATCTGGGATCAGGACCCAACTTAGCAGAATGGAGTCCTTTTCCCTGAAACCTAAGTGGACTGACTTAGTGGTACACTATCACTTAAAGGAACTTCTATCTCCCTATATATGTAGGTCCAAAATCTGAAATAACTTAATCATATTGTAGCTGTCATTCTTAGGATGGTGGCCACCATGTCATGATCTTGGGTTTGGTCACCATCTCTTTGGGCTAGTTTACTTCACTTAACAAACTTGGATTAGTCCCTTTTGCCTAGAGTGCAAACAGCAGCACTTTACTAACTGGATTTGACTGACCAAAGACTAGTTCGATGCAACTTTGGAGTGTTTGGAGGACAGTCCAAATTCCTAGGGCTGTAGATTAGAAAGCAGATCCCCCCCCAAGCAATGTCAAATCATTTATGTATTTTTGGCTTGCATACACACATATGCACACAAACACAGCCCAACCAATAACAGTATCAGTAGAAGTCCACTAGAAGAATTTCCTGTATCTTTGTTGGCAATGTGTGTTCTTTGTGTTCAATATGCATGGCATTCATGCAGTAGGTGTTGGGGCCCCTATTGCTCATTCTGCCAGGATCCACTCTAGATACGTACCCCAAAGTCCTGCCTAAATCTCCATTTATTCATTCCTTCTAGGAATTTTCATTCCTATCCTGCAGATTTCATAACTTCTCAGCTTTAAATATTGTCTATGTTGAAATTTAGCTCAATGATCTCCAAATCACCATTTCTCTTTTCCTCAGTATATCTGGGTTTTCTCCAAAAGCCTAAATTCCAGTTCTTCCTTTGATTAAATCTTCCCCAATCTGTACCAAATTTTTTTATCATGTAGGCTTCCCCCCAGATTATTTGGCAATCTTGTGGTATCTGTGGCTTTGGGAAATCAAACATTTCCAATCTTATTGCCCGCTTCCTCCTCCTTCCCTTCCTTTTCTTTGTCCCAAGTTCATGGCTACACCATAAAAAGTTATACTGATTAGCGGGGAAGGAGATGGGCAAGAATTTTGCTACTGACCTTAAAATCCTCCTACTAGCTCACTCCTTACCCACTAATAACACCCTTCCCCCCTACCGTCTCCTCCCTCAAGTGCCGAGAAAGAATACTAAGAGAAAAGTGACCGTTTCCTGGCAGGGTTAAGGGTGGGTGGGTGTCGTGTGACCTTCCTCCTTTACCACCAGTTTCCCATCAATACAAAACAAAAAAAAATGGAGAAATCCAAAAAATATAACCACCCGGCTTTTTGTAAAAATAACATTGCACATATAAACAAGACTGTTACTGACAGAAGCGTCAGAGCAAAGAGGAGGCGAAGTAATGACTCTAGGAATTGTTCGAGATGATGCAAAAACATTTGGGCTATAGAATTGCCTGCTTCTCCTTCCCTTCCCCCAGGCGAATGGTAAATGAGAGCTACGAAGCGCCTGTCCTGCGACAAACGGGGAGGGGGTGTCTCATTCACTGCATCATTGCTAAGCAACTGAAGGACGAGCCTCCGGGAAATTCTTCTGATGAAACCTCCCTCGCGCAAGAAAATGGTTTTAATTGCGCAAAGTCCCTCCGTTTTCTAACAAAATGGCAAATTTGAGCCCTGTTTATATTATATACAGTCTGTTGTACAGTAGTGAATAGGAAGGCGAGGGGAGTGGAGCTTTACGGCAAACTCAACAAAAGAGGTTGCTTTCCTCCGAGGAAATTAGACCACTGAAATCCTGGAGACTTTAGTATTGATTCAGGTATTACTACTACTACTTTTTTTTTTTTTAAAGAGGATCTGCTCTAAATCCGTGTAGCTCTGCGTTATTAAAGAGAGAAATATTGGAGGAAAGTTCCCTGTATTTTTTCCAGACTGGGCATTTGTCCCAATTCTCCCTCTAATTTGCACCCGCCATCAACTATAGGCACCCGTGATCCAAATAGAAACCTGTAGAGGGCCGAAATATCCTTTCTGGGCTCCCCCACCTTCAGTTCTTCTCTGTGGAGGCTTTTACCTCGCCAGAACATTTTCCAGGCTGCCTGTTCACTCAGATCCCCTAGCTGGCTTCTTCCTTAGAGGAATCACTTTTGGTTCAGAAATTGTTTTTCCTGTTTGTCAGAGATGCTTTGAAAACGTTGGTTGCTGCCTGAGATCATCTGAGTGGTTGTTGCCTTCTTAGAAGAGACCAGATTTGCCAAGAGGACTCAAGACAGGGATCCCATTGGAAGCACCTCAATGCCTCCCCTACTTTCTGCTTGAAGGCATCCAGCCAAGGAGACCCATCCTGAGTAAATGATTCCATGGTCAAATCACTGTTTTAGAAATGTCCCCCCCCCCACATTTGATTTCCTATAAGTTAAGCACATTTCTGACCTTCATTCTAAGCTGAAAGAGGACAGATCTTGACCTTCCCCAAGGTCACATACCCACTTGTCTTCTCTTCTCCTCTCCAGGCGAAATATGCTCAGTTTGCTCAATCTGACTTCCATTCTAGTCATATCCTTCTTATTCCAGCAAAGTTTCTAAATCATCAACTTTTTACTTAATGGGAGTCATAAGGAGTCAGCAGCTAAGGGGGAAAGCAGAGTTCACAGGCTCTGTAGACAGCACCCTTTCACATTCAAATCAAGTACTTAATGTACAGTACCTGATAAGTGTTGCTCAATTCAGGGGCCAAATTAGGGAGAATTTAGTTGCCTTTGAAAAAATAAAACAAGATAGTCAGAATTTGTCTCATTGATTTCAGTGGGAAATCTGTGCAATTTATAGGTTGGATTTGATCAATTGCTGCCTTAAATATTTGTCTTCAATAAATACCCTTTTTAAAGTGTTCTTCAGAGATGTTAATAATAATAAGTATCAATAACAAACAAAAACATTCTCCCTACCATTCCTCATATAGTGGTTTCTAAGAATTGAGTGAATGTCAGATTTTAGAACAAAATAATCCGCCAGGAAATTATTTTTTAGGTTTCACAATTAATATAAATTAACTCTTGAAATGAAAGGGCCTGAAACCTACAGATATATGAATGAGCTTGGGATTCCCAACATAATCATGTGCTTTTTATAGGCGTTCTTCTTTCCTCTTCATCCTTGGTGTTATTTTTAAATTGAAATTTGGGATTATTTATCTAGTCTAAGTGCTATTGCTATATTGAAATTCAGGATTATTTAATTCAGATCCTTTTGTGTGAGGAGATAATATATTTGTAAGAGAGAACAAAAATAAAACCAATACAGCAAGTATAAAGTTAACAAAAAAAGCTTATAATTTTGCTCAGTTTTTATCTTTTAAAAAGGCTAATATGGTATCAAAAAGTTTCCTTCTGTCAAACGTTTGAATCACATTTAGCAATCTATACTTATTTGTTTTACTTTATATAATACATGCCCTTATCTAACACATAAGCTTATCTAATTTGTTTTTCTTGCAGTGTAATGTGAGAATTAAATAGAACTCATAACCTATCCTGCAATTTAATATTCTTGAAATTAGAAGATAATAAATTATGATAGTTTTTATTGGGGGAAAGTGTTTTGTTTTTAAAAGTGGCCAATTTAAATTAGGGTGTTTTCTTTGCAACAGAAATCACAAATCTCCTGGATAACTTCTCAGGAGCACATTTAAATGTTTAGATCTGATGGTCAAAAACTGGATCACCTATAAACATGCAGTTTATTTGAATCCACTTGGGAAAGATCTTGAGGCTGAAGCTTTTTGGTGGCAAGAATGAAAGTTTAGCCAAACTATTGAAAAGGCTGATGATTTCTGAAGGGGGAGAAAACAATTTTTAGAAAATAAAATATTATAATAAATAATGAAACTCTAATAGAAATATTTTCTAATCTTAGAAACCATGTTCCATATATATATCTATTCAAAGAAATATAAATATGTAAGCATACAACCACCCCCTCCTCCTAGCCTTCTGCTAAACCATTGAAAGTGAGAAGTCCTTGGCCATTTATTGCAAATGACAAAGAGTGATTCAGTAGTATTTTTCATTCGTTTCTGTTATATGCTTTACCTATGAAATAACAACATCCTATATTTTATCATTTACACCTCATTTCAGTGTTTTCTCTTCTGTATGAGTCTATTTGCAAATATTTGTATTCACTGCTAATGAGAGTTAATGCATCTCATAAACAGAAATACTAGTGAATTAAAATTAGGCTGCAAGGAATATGAAGTATTGTACTTCAATGTATGCCTCTCTGTGTATGCATATTTCCCTATACTTTTGCAAGGCTATCTTGAATTTATATTGTTATCTTAAAATTATCCTGAATTGTACTGCATTAATAGATAAATTACATAACCAATAGATTTAAAGATGCCATTATTCCATTCACATGGTGTGCTTTTTTTTATCCCCCCTCCCATTTGTTTCAGCTCTGTCAATTAAGTAGGCAGCTTCAGTCATGTTCATTTAATTTGGAATAAGTCTGATTGAACTCAATTATCAATACTCTATATCCAAGTGAATGTATCCTTGCAGTCCCTTTCCACCTATGCATATATTGGAATTCCACCAAATTCATTGTACCTTTCTGAAATTTAATCATTTTTAATATAGCAACCTTTAAAACAAGCACAAAGCAGCATTTAAATATCAGGTCCAGGTTTGTGGGTAAGCAAAGAGGAGAAGGTATGGATTTGCTATCTTTTTCAGAAAACTAGAGAGTGGAAAATTATTTGAGGAAGGGATGTGGGAAGGAGGCAGAGTGTGATTTCCTTCAAGTCTTGAGATTTTATTTATAAAAGAATCTAGACTAGAAATTAATTTTATGAGTCATAGTGGTTTAAATATTTATATCAAAAAAGCATGTAAAATGCACCAGTCTTAGTACAATTCAGATGGTATATATTCAATACAAATTATATGATGATTTAATACAAGTACCTCAACCATAAAAGTGATAGCGAATGAAAGCGAAAAGCCATGAAAACAAAAATCATTGTAATTACTGTAAATACTGTAATTAAAGCAAACTATGTAAACTTTTTTGGGGGGTATCTGGATTATCATGTGCCAGAATTTCGGATCCTTGAGAAAAGCATTGTGATGATGAGAGTTAGAAAATAAAATGACCTCGTACGTTCAAAAACAAAAGGAGAAACAGTCCCAAAACCCAGGTAAGAAAGAGGTCAACCTACTTTGTTGCATACGCGGCTTACTATCTGGTTAAACATGTGATGTCACAGCAGCCAATTAGAATGCAGCATTCATGTTTATCCTGAGTTTTAAAACATTTTTGCTGAAGCTTACTTTAGGGGGATGAAGCAGATTGTGAAATACTCAGGGGTACAAATCAGTGGGTATTTACAAGTCTTAATGCAATACTTTCTTAAGGTACTGAGATAATCCTACAACTTTTTCAGTTTCAGTTTTTGAAATGGCCAAGGTGCTAGAATATTTAACTGCAAGCTAGGAAGAGTGAGAAAGAAATTTTTATTTTTTAAATGTATTTAAGAAAACAATTGCTCTGAGACAACCATGACCTGGATGACTGAGAATCTCTGCAAGCTCTGAGCTCGTATCTACCTTATTCTTTTGTTCAGTTAATAATGATAGTAGTATCAATAAACTATAAGCTAGTTTATCATTTTCATTTGCTAAAACCAGAGATTGATGTCATGACTGAGATGATGGCGATGATAATGATGATGATATTAGAAGACCATTTAAGAATGAAGATCACCATCTGAAATCCTGCATGAAATCCAGAGGCATATGAGCCCCAGTGTTTTTAGTAAAGGATTTTATTTTGCCAAATCCTAACTTTTTCATAAAGGGTTATAGGATCACCATCATCTTCCATTAGTGGCTGTTCAGTTCTCTATTGTATTAGAAAAATATGTTAAGCTGAAAGAAAACTGTACCATATCTTTTGACTGGTAGAGGTAGTATTCCTACATGTGTCAACAGAAAGTGAAGCTGGTTCTATACAAATCATTGTATGATTTGCTCAGCCTTGAGTTGAGCTAATTTTTTAATTAACAGAATTCTTAAAAACAATCTGGCTAACAGTATTAAACAGCTATGGCACTAACAGTTTACCTTATGCTTAGAGGAAAATTATCTTTATTCTTTAACATCACATAGTTAAAATTTCCTAGCCAAATGTCTATAGAAACAATATTTCCCTTAGTCTCTCTGTCACCCATTTCTTTAGACTAGTGTTTCTCAACCTTG
>JANHFM010000458.1:58926-73141 GCA_032468115.1 Grayia smithii | reverse complement strand
GCGTATAAGACAACCCCCCACTTATCTGAAGATTTTAATGGATTAAAAAGTCGTCTTATACGCCGGAATTTACGGTATATTTGGGAAAAGGGTGCTTCATTACTTCTGTCAGAGCCATGTATCTGCCATTCTTCAGAGGAAGGGAGGTGGAATTTGACTCTTCATGCATTTCTCTTCTCTTCTCCTTTCTATGTATTCTATATCCTGCCTTGCATTCTTCTATAACCTTCCATCTGATTTATAACCATTGCCTGGCACCTTAGTTGCCTGGAAATTTCTCACCTCTTGGGAAATGTAAGGGGAGGGTGGGCCATGTGGACTACAACGCTGGAAGTTGGCCCTGAGAAAGTCCTCTTATCTCTTTCTCAGAATGGCTGGTACAATAACATCTTCACAACTGCGATTGGCTGTAGCCACATTGGACTGTTGGGATGAGTTCCTAATTTCTTTTATCCTAGTTGTATGGCCTAAGAGACTTCAGAGCCTGCTTTGATTCTGTCTTGCTATCACCCCTTTTCAATAAAAGTTTCTTTTTGAAATACCAAGTTTCAAGAGTCTTTACTTTCTTGAATAAGGGGGAGAGGCTGGACCTTACAACTTCTTATTGCCAGGAAAATTGTCTGATTATCCACTAAATAGGCTTAATATGGCTCACAGTGTCTTCTTCATGGCCAGAGAAAACTTTTTCAAGAGGTATTTTTTGGGGTTTGCCATGTTCCCTTTAAATTTTCTTCCTCTTGTGGTGGCCATTGCTCCTTCAAGCTGGCCAACAGAGGGGCACTAAAAGTAGAAGCTAAAAATACTTCTTCCTTGCTCTTCTCTTGCTATATTTTCTGTAGTCAAAATAATAATTTAAAAAATATTGTCCCCACCCCCAGTCCTGCTGCTGTATTTGAATGGGCATTCATTTGAAAGCATCCAGGGAATGCTAGAAAGCAACACAAACACTTTGATTCTGAAGTGAATCAAAGGATCCTGATTGTGTGATGAAGGATGAGTTCATATCTATCTTTGCTGCATTTTCTCTGGAACAACAGCAGAGTTAATTAATTTCTAAAGTTAATCAGTTCTACATATAAAGATGGGTGAAAACCCAGAGCATTGTGGAGATGTTAAAAGGCTGTTGGTTTCAGAATGATACAGCTATTGCATATGGAACAGCTCTATAGATAAGCTGCTTAATGACCGTTTTCAAAGTTATTATGGACCCCTCCCCCAAAAAGCTATGAACAATGCATTTTTGAAGTTACAGTGGCCACAACTCCCCCTTTCATCACTGTGTTTTGTAATGTTTTTTTGTTGGTTTCTAAGGTTTACTTCCTATTTCCAGCAAAAAATGCCGATTAGGAAAAACAGATTCATTTACTGACCACCACAAAAAAATGGACCTGGTTTCGTGATGCCTCAACTTAATGACTTACAACTGTAATTCCTGGCTCAATTATTGTCATATGTTGAGGACCACCTGTGGGAATATGTGAAGGGAAAATACCTTCTGAGCTAATAAGCTGGGGACCTGTAAAGTACTTATTTCTCCTCTTGAGATATTGCTAACCCTCTTGGAAAATGTGTTACAGTCTTTAGAGAATTAAAACAGTGGCCATGGTCAGCTTTTTGAGGCTTATGGACAATGCTTTGCAGTAGTTCAGAATTTATCCTTATGAAGAGGACAACAGCCTAAGGCTGTACTTTTAGTTTTTAATTTTTTATCTGCAAAGGTTGCTAAGACATATCTGTTTTGTAAAACAAGAATGTCAGGATGGTGTTCAGTTGTTGTTTTTTAAGTGGAGAGGGTCAGACTGAAAGGTGGTGCATTTTGCCTTGCAGAAAATGGTACATTTTGCCTTGCAGCAGTTTTCTGTACACTGGCATCTATACAAATAATACTCAACTTATGACTATAACTGAGCCAGGGGTGGGTTCTACCCACCTTCGCTACCGGTTCTCTTCGTGCTTGCTTCACTCGCTCGCGCGCGTAAACCGCGCTACTGCGCATGCGCAGAAAATTTAATTTCTGAAAAAGCGCTGAAAAAGCGCTCTGCGCATGCGCAGAGAGCTACTTTCAGCAATTTTTTAAAAACAAGGTGAGTTGGGGCGCGTGGGTGGGCCCAGGTCCGGGACGCTGCGAACCGGTTCAGTGGCGTCACAGCGTCACCGCTATCTATTCGTGCGAACTGGACCGAACCGGGGGCAACCCACCACTGAACTGAGCCCAAAGTTTGCATTGCTAAGCAAGACAGTAGTTAAGTGGATTTTGCTTCATTTTATGATTTTTCGTTCCACAATTATTAAGCGAATCAATGCAGTTAAGCTACTAACATGGTTTTTAAGTGAATCTGGCTTCCCCAGTGACTTTGCTTGTCACAGGGTCACAAAAAGTGATCACATGACCCCGGGACACTGAAACTATCATAACTATGTGCAAGTTGATAAGCATCCAAATTTTGACCATGTGATCATGGGGATGCTGCAATGGTTGTAAGTCTAAAAAAACCTGTCATAAGTCACTTTTTCAGTGCTAGTTTAACTTTGAACAAACAAACAACAAACTTTGAACCATTAAACAAATGGTTGTAAGTTGAAGATAAACTGTATGCACATTTGTGACATGGGCAGAATTATGCTCAAGGTCAGCTACGAAACCTTTAATGTAACCTAGTAGCTTCATAGTTTATGCTCAAAGAAATAGGTTGACATGCCTCATTGCACCCTAGGACAGGACCCTTCTGGTTAAGAATTTTGATGATATCAAGTGATATTTTAATTACCTATTCCATTGATTGATAGGTGAGCTCAATCACTTCATGTCTTTTAGACTCTTACTGATTACAAAGTCTTTCTCCATGATGATTTTATCCCTAATCCCTAATCCTATAGAGTCTTTCAAGTCTTCCAATGGTGCACCATCATTACCGTAACCAGTGTCCATCTACCTTGCTAATCATATTATACAGGGCTGAGATACAGTGACTGGCCTAAAGTCATAAGTTGTCTTTGTGTCTAAGGTGAGCCTAGAATTCACAGTCTACTGGTTTCTAGCCCTCAGGCCTTATTAGTGGGTCTCATAGATCTTCATACCTTAAACTGGCTGGATGCCCCTTTGGCCTTTGAATTGACTATATTTCTAATATTTTTTTTCCTTTAGAAGTAGTGATACACACAGATGTATTGGAGGAAGGGCACTTCCTCTAATTATATTACCACATAGTTAACTCTCATATATGAAGGCTAAACACTGTGCAAGTACATGCTATCAGTCTACTAAAATGAAACCAGCAGGAGGTTCCAGGTGAAACCAATTCTGATCAATGTACTTCCATTCTTTCCCTCTCTCTGCTTAGACAACTGCTAAATTTCTTTTCCACAGTATTCGGTGACATTAGATCCCATTGCAGAAATAGATGGAATTTTGAAGATGTTTTCCAACAGAAGATACAGTCAAACAAATTATTCCATTGACATCAGATTTCAGATATTAAAACTAGTCTGATCTTAGCAATTCAGACGACAGTTTTCTGTATCTATACCATGACCCCTATCTATTTTTCTTATTTTCTTTTGATATCACAAACTGATATGTCTCTTTTGATAAATATTTGGCCTTTGTCCACAGCATCAAATTTTGAAAAAGTCCTTTAACTTTTTAAATTCTTGGTTGATTGTATCTATTTTAAAAAGCTGCACTACAAATTTCAATTTTTCTTAGGAGAGACATGCACCATTTCAAGATAGAGCAGCAAACTAAGTTCAACAGTTGGCTTCCAAGCTTTGCAATTCCAAAAGGCTCGAGAGAGCAAGGAGAAAGAATAATTGTAGCTCCGAGATAGGAGACAACATTCTTCCTTCTAAAGGACATAAAAATCAATTATTATAATTTTGCTTCCTGATAACATGAAGTTCTGTCTAAGCTTGTTTTTCTGGTCTCTAATTGGTACTAGCGGAAAAGGGCTTGAACCAGATGGAAAGAACTGGCAGGATGTAGAAGGTGGAATGGGATAGAGAGGCATAAAGCAGATATAAATAAATGAAAGGACATTGTGTTTTATAATGCTTCCCAATTAATGCATAATGTAGATCCTTAGTTTAAGACTGAGCATCACTAGCTTAGTATGGTGTGCCTTCTCCTCCTTTGCTTCCATTTCCTCCCACTCCTGATAATGGCATAGGATTTATTTCTTTCCTCGCTGGTATATAGTCTGATGCAAAGCCAAGTGACAGAAGAGACAGCAATGCCAAATTGTTATGCCGAGGGCAATGAGTTATCTCATGCACACAGTTATAGAAATACACAACCTGGAACTAATGGGGAGGGAGGATTTAATTCCTATTCATTGGGGGAAAATTGCTAATATTTCCTGGAATAATAGTAAGTATTTTTTATGTAGAAGTTGTACATAAAATCTGCAAGATGATATGTACCGCATTGCTATCTAAGACTAAGAATTTGTTATCGTGCTCGTATATCCTATAGAGAGTGGGAGGGAGAGACTTTTAAATTGTAAATATTTAAAGACATCAGATATGAGATCAATTTTTAATTGCATACATACAAGACAGTCCAGCCAAAATTAGTTGCCAAAATATGAATAGCAATCTTTGCAACTAATATCCATAGTTGAATTCTTACATTTAATAGGTTTCCAGGGGGCAATAAAATAAATAAAGTAAAAAAAAATCCTTGATTAATAAGTTCTATGGATATCTACTCATAAGGCAGACTCATTGAATTCAATGGAGCTTATAGCCCAAATAAGTCCTAAACAGGTAATCTTTGACTTACAACTGTTCCTTTACAAAGTTACAGTGGCACTGAAACAAGTGACTTATGACCATTTTTCACACTTACGACCATTGTAGCATCCCCATGGTCACATAATCAAAATTCAATGCTTGAGAAGTGGTTCATATTTATGACAGTTGCAGTGTCCCAGGATCATGTGATCACCTTTTGTGATCTTTTGACAAGCAAAATCAATGGGGAAGCCAGAATCACTTAACAATCATGTTATTAATTTAACAAATGCAATAACTCACTTAACAACTGTAACAAGAAAAGTTGTAAAATGGGACAAACTCACTTAACAAATGTTTCACTTAGCAATAGCAATTTTGATCTCAATTGTGGTTGCAACTTGATGAGTACCTGTGCTGACTTTTTTGGTTTAGGTCCCTAATGAATTTAATAGATTTTGTGTCTGAGTAGGCATATATAGGATTAAACAGTCTACCATATTTACAAGAATAGATCCTTTCACTGCTTAAACAGCTTTTGCCATCTTTTGAAGCATTCTAAAAACCTGTTAAAGAGATGACAGAAGGTGAGTATGCAGCATATGTAATGCTGCTGTTTCTTCATAGCACTTTCAACTCTGAAAAAAATGTCAAGACCTGATGAGCTCAGAAATAAACTACTCATAATTCTAATAGCATCTAATTAACTTAGCAAGAAAGTGCAGTTGCTTTTATCATCAGTTGGTTAGAAATTGTGAGAACTGTTCGTCTACAGTCCAGTTATTTTACTGTACTGGTGAGATGAATGTTCAAGATAGCGATACCACTGAACTAGTGTTAATAATTACCATCTGGGTATATGAACAATCTGTTTACACTGAAAAGGATTGTATTTCAAGGCAATTTAACAAAATTCAAGAATAGGTAAGAATTGTTGGGTCCTTGGTTGTCTCTGAGTTTCACTGCAGATGTTTCATTACCCAACTTGGTAACATTATCAGTTACGTAGTTGGGTAATGAAACATTTACAAGAAAACAATCAAGTTCTATAACAGTTCTATAGATATATGTGAGATGTCAAGAAGAGCAAATAATAAAATATGCATAATGATCTTGCAGGGCAAACTTTTTCTTTTGTATGTTCATTTTGACATTGCTTAACTTTGGTGCAACATCACTATGCATATTACATAATTTGGTGAAACTTCAAAATTCAGCAGATACTCTGAACTAGTAGGGAGAACATTTTTTCTCATTTTTTTCTCTAGCAACTTTCATTAAATTTAATAAAGAAATTATTTTGGTTTGTTTCAAAGTAATTAAAAAAAAATACTCGGAGTGGGTTCATGTTTGTTGCATTTATTCATTATGAGATGGCCAAGAGACATTTGTGCCAATACTCCATCTTTCATTATACAATCATCTTGGCCAACCCCCTACTTTTTCATGCTTCAGTTAAACTTGAAAAAAAAAAGTTGGAAGGGTTGGAGGGTAACTTGAGCATTTTCCAGAAGCATTGGCAGCTAGATGCAGTGGTTAGAATGCAGTACTATAGGCTACTTCGGCTGACTGCCAGCTTCCTGAAGTTCGGCAGTTCAAATCCCACCAGTCTCAAGGTTAATTCAGCCTTCCATCCTTCCGAGGTTGGTAAAATGAGGAGCCAGATTGTTGGGGCACTGTGAAGTGGTATATAAGTCTAAACACTATTGCTAATAGAGAAGAATTTTTTTAAAAAATTGCCAAAAGGAAAATACTTCTGACAGACCAAAAGCCAGATTTTGTGTAATATTATTAGATATCTATGAATATATGAATCATAATCCAAAATGCATTATGGGATATTTATTTATTTTATTTTATTTCAATTTCTATGCCGCCCTTCTCCCGAAGGACTTGGAGCGGCTTACAATAAAACAGAAATATAAAAAACATATAGGACATAGAGTACATACAGACCAAACAAACAACACCTACATTGACTTTGCTTATCAGAAGGTCACAAAAAAATAACCACATGGCCCTGAGGCACAGCAATGGTCATAAATATGAACCAATTGCCAAGCATCTGAATTTTAATCACATGGTCATGGGGATGCTGCAAAGGTCATAACTGTGAAAAACCATCATAAGTCACATTTTTCAACTTAGAACAGTCACTAAATGAACTGTTCTAAGTGAAGGACTACCTGTACTCAGATAATTGAAAGGGATATAACAGATTCAAGGTAGATTCAAGGTAGATATTGGCAACGAAGATAGCCATTTTTATGATGCCATTGTTTTGTACCAACTCTAGAAGGGGTGATGGTAATACTTTAACTCAACAGTGATGAAATTACTTTTCACTTTTTCTCTTTGCAGCTTAGAGGGGCCTCATAATGCCTTGTCACCTCTATTCCTTTTTGATCTTACAGGGGTAGTCTTATCTTCCCCATTTCAAGTCTTACGTTGCCATCCCATTTCCCTGTTTATTGCAGGTTTGCCCAACACCATTTCTAAATCTATTGCATTTTATGATGATAAGATCATATGACCTATTGGAGATGCATCCTTGACATATCGGATGGGCATAAACCATTCCCTCTGGTCACAAGTCAACCTTTGCTGCTGCTATTATTCTCTCAGTCCTAAAATAGTAAGATACATTCTCATGAAATTACTGGAAATTCCTACTATGTAAAAATTTGCCAAGTAGCTTACAGAAATATAAAGATTTGGATACAAAGCTAAAATCTTGATTTAGCCACAATATGTAAACCAGTTACTTGCAGTCCATCTAATTGGGTTAATCATAGGAACAATCCCCGGCCTTGTTTTGTGCAATCACAAAGAGAGGAGAAATGATATTAGATCGTATTATTCACTAATTATACCTAGGCAGCTCCATTGTGTGCCAGTGAAACTATTCCAAATTATTTTCAAGCCACTATAGATAGTTTGAATGTTGCTTTGATAAATACATTATCATATTCTGTAGAAGTGAATTCAACATGTTATCTATGCTTAGTCTTATTCTTGCACCACTAGTTAAATCAATTTACAGTTCGAGTACTTAAAAGGGACAAAAAACCTATGTCTTTTTCTACTTTCTCTGTATGATTGTACACATAATTATGTCTTCTTTAACTTGGTTCCTTTTATAATAAAATAGCACAATGCGTCCTAGGTTTTGTACTAAGAACCACATGTGAAAATTTGGTACAGTGGTTAAGCAGATCAGTCTCAGTTTTGTTCCATATATTGCTTCATACTTCAAATACAGGAAAATATGGGGTGTCCAAGGCTTTTTAGTTGCATCATCTGATCTGATACATCTGTGATGTGTCATCTTGATGAAGCAACAATGAAATAAGCTTATATATTACCTAATAAGAAAATATTTTTTCTGGTAGAAAAAAAGAATTTGCTATGGTTGGCATAAAAATCAGCATTATCCTTCCCTTATTAATCAGCATATGCAATGTTGGACATTCCTGTTTTCTTTTGTCTCAAGACAAATTCCTTGTGTGTCCAATCACACTTGGCCAATAAAGAATTCTATTCTATTCTATTCTATTCTATTCTATTCTATTCTATTCTATTCTATCATTAATAACTCAATGTTGCATGGCAGCCAAAACAGTGGGAGGTGGGAACAAGTTTATTTCTGAATGAGCATTTGAAATACAGGGTTACTAGTTGAACGTGGCATTTTCCCTTACACAACTTGCAGTTGCTCCATCCATCTCTAATTTTATGCTCAGAAGGCAGTTTCATTTAGGGAGGCTTAGGAGGAACAGGGTTCTCTCTCATTTATTTCTGATAGCTTCTCATTCTCCTCCATCTTCACTAAATGACCTTAAAACTGATCACAGCTTGAGTCAATCCAAGATTACACTTATTTACACTATATACTACCACACATGCACACTAACTTTTTTCAAGGAAAAAACGCAAAACAAGAGCTATTTTCAGGATTTTACCTGAAAAACATATGTTCAGGTACGCGGGTGGCCCCGGGTCCAGGCCGCGGAGAACCGGTTCGGTGATGCCATAACGTCACCGCTACCGGATTGCGTAAACCGGACCGAACTGGGAGCAACCCACCACTGCCACAGTCACCTAACTGGCTTTGTGTCAAAGGCCGGACTAGAACTCACAGTCTGTAGTAGAATGTAATCTGGATTCCCAGGAGGGAAAAAAAATGCATTCCAGAAGAGCAAAGAAAAGAGGAAGAAGATGGATTCATCAGAATTGTTGTACTGGAAGAAGTTGCTTTGTGTTCCATGGATAGCCAAGAAAGCCAACTCTTCAGTATTAGAGGAAATCAAGGTTGGATGAAAAAAATGCAAGGAAAGCAAAACAAAATGATCAGACTTTGAATATATCATGCCGACTCATGTTTCTATGGAATTATGATAATGCTAGGCAAGATGGACAGAAAGAGAAGAGGCCAATAGCACCTGAAATGGATAAGCAGAGGAAGCCACAGGATTACAACTTCAAGAAATTCAGCAAGGGACAAAGCAGCTTGGATAACTTCATTTTATTTTTATTTATTAAATGTATTCAGACAACCCCGCCCCCCACCCCGCACTGGGCAACTTACAAAGTTAAAAGTGCAGAAAACAGTACAAACTTAACTATCAAATCATCAGGAATTGCCTACAATCCAAAGGAATATAGTAACAAAGCATATTTCAAAGCCTTATCAATTTTGTTTCTGCCATACCAGATCCTATTCCCAAATACCACTTTGTTCCGGCTTCTTGGGGTATTGTGTAGTCCAGTAGATTCCAGTGACATAATGGAATTTACTGGACTACTCTTATACATTACACAAATGCATCAAGTACTAATTGAAAGCATACATGGGCAAGTTCTGGGGCCCTAATAAATTCTGCTGTCTTTCATATTTTTCTTAAAAATTATTAGAATATGAAATAAGGGTAATTTTGTAGATTCTTTAGTACAGTCACATATACTGCGCACATAAATATGTGTGCGAGAGAAAGTATGGTAAAAGCTTTGTTTATTCTTTTGTCACTAACCCCCTCACACACCTTTTTTTTAAAAAAATCCCTGTTCTCTGCAACAGACTCGACAATTATTTTAGAGCAATAGACAAAAACAACAAAACAAAACACACAACTGTAGCTGCTTGAAGCTTTCCCTATAGGGGCCGTAAAAATTCAAAAGCAATTAAACACTGCCCTCTACTGGAATTGGACAGCCTTAACATTTTGTGTTGCAGAAGTCAAGGTACCGTGTAGTTCCATTTCATTTCCTCTTCGATCATAAAAGGTAAATCAATTACATTCTCAGAAATCCCCCTCGTTCTTTTTGAAAGCTGTATTTCCTTCCACAGAAAATTAGCAACTAATCCCTTTCTACCAGTTTAAGTTTGAAATGCACAAAGCTTGTATCAATGTATCAATGAATGTAAGTGCGGTAATTCCGAATTCTACTTGAAGACTTGGAAACACGAACTCAAGAGATTCAAGTCGGAGGGATTTCGTGGCGACACAATAATTGCCGGAAGTTGTGAAAATTCTGAAAATGTATGGGGTTATTTAAATATGCCGTGTTTTCATATTTACATTTGGCGTGGAGCATTGCTTGTCGGGAGACGTAGTTGCCCGTTCCAGGAGTTATTTCTGTGAAGTTATGAAGTTTCGAGAGTAATAAAATAATATTAACCCTGCATGGGCTATTTTGGGAAATTAAAATTAATGAATATGGATCATTATTAATCTGGCAATATTCCAACGATTATAAACTTTGTTAACCTGATCAATAATTGCAGTTTTTTTACTCATTAATTACTGAGATTAAAACGGATTTTGATTTCTGATGAGGATTCTTTGGATAAAAAACAGATTTGGGAAATCGGCATGCTCTTAAGCAAAATGTAAGGGTACTTTGGGTATGTTTGTACTGCAGTGGTGAAATTATGTGGGCGTGGCTTAGTGGGCATGGCTAAGTGGGCATGGCTAGGTGGGTGTGGCAGGGGAAGGATACTGCAAAATCTCTATTCCCTTCCCACCCCACTCCAGGGGCCAGCCAGAGGTGATATTTGCCAGTTTTCCAAACTACTCAAAATTTCCGTTACCGGTTCTCCAGAACCTGATGAATAGCTCCCCTGATGTACTGTCTACAGTTAGGGAATTCTTCTGGGTCCCACATACGTTCCATAGAAAGAAACAGCAGATGTCTGTGGATCACCTTCTTTGGAAGTTTGCCTATCTGCTCAGAAAAAAACAAATAAGTAAACAAATAAAAAAATAGCTTTAATGGTTAAAACTATGTCCTGTGGCCAGAGAGGCACCGAAAGAAATACCTTGTACCTTGATTGCTTTTCTGACAATAGATGTTTTGGTGATTATTGATCCACTTGTATTGCCATTTTAGGAGTATGGATGGCCACCTTGGCCTTTCACACCACATAGGAGCTGCTTTGTGAAGAATGCCCACATCATGCTTGTAAAATTTAAATAATAAAAAGGTGCCTAACCTCTGCAGTAGTTTTTAATCTGCAAGTACCCTTTTCACCTATAGTACATTTCTTGATCCAAACAGCAGACATAAATCCAGTAACACATGTTTCCCTCTGAATCAAGTTGTTTCCAGTTTTGTCTAATTGTTGAGAATCAGTTTTTAATTATGTAATTCTGAAAATCCTTACAAAAATGTATATTTTATACACATTTCTCTTAATACACAATTTTGTTGCACAGTTTTGCCTGGCAATTTTCTTTGCCAGCAATTTTGTTAATATAATGAATTTGGGTACATGATGTTGTATATGCATTTTATATGCCATGTTCCCTAATGTAATTTTTAAAATTGAGAATTGTAATCTAAAATTAATAAAAGTACTTTAAATATCATACTTTAATGATATTTTATATGAATATCACATTATGAATGTCATAATATACCAATATCGTATTGGTGTAGTAAGATTTATCATTTGTTTGTATTTTATTATTTATGATTGTATCTTACGATTTTTGATCTATGACTTATCACTTTGTTGTTTGTATGTACACTAAGAGTTTATGCACCAGAGACAAATTCCTTGTATTTTCAATCACACTTGGTCAGTAAAGAATTCTATTCTATTCTATTCTATTCTATTCTGTTCTGTTCCGTTCTGTTCCGTTCCTTTCCGTTCCATTCCGTTCCATTCGTTCCATTCCGTTCTATTCTATCAATTATATAAGCATTGGGAAGTATAGCATGTTGGATTTCTTTCCAAACAGCTTCTGAATTACAGGACAAAGCCTGATAAGAGTATACACTGATCATAGGGCTCCCTCTAGTGTTAGTCATATGCAGAACATGTAAATTATGAAAACAGCATTATTTGCTTCCAGGCTGTTACAAAAATTAAATGTCCAGGTGAGTATATCTTCTCATGCTTTATGCAAATAGTTAAAATCCTCGCTACTATAAATTTCAACCTGCCATTAAAAATAATTAAAATAAGAAAGGAGAGCCTTTTGTTAATCCACCCTCATATTTCTGATGATGATGTTATCTATTCAGTCATGTCAGACTCTTGGCAATTTTATGGATCAGTTGTCTTCACATCTTCTGATCTTCCACTATTTCTTTGAGTTTTTCTATGTTCTGGCTGGTGTCAGCTTTTATGCTATCCAGCCACCATGTTCTTCAATGGCCTGATTTCCTGTTACTGCTAACTTCCAAACATAATTGCTTTCTCCATTGAATTTCCCTGCATGACATGGCCAAATGAAGCAAGACAGTTTTGTAATTTTGTTTTCTAGTGACATGTCTCATGTATGTTTTCTCAGAAACCTCTCACGGCTGTTGATTACTTGTAGTTTATTGTGACAAAACTTTGCCAAACCCAGTATTCCCCTTATTCCACAATATTTGTTTCATTTTATTCTAAATTCCAGCCTAGACAGTCTTTTGTCATCAGACTGCATGAAAGGAAGAAAAATACTTTTATTTTAGTAGTTCTCTTCTTTTAATTCATAACTATTCTGCTGTAACTTCAAGGTGGCTCAAATTTACAATCCTTTGTCACTCATTATCTTTCAGATTTGTTCAGATAACACACGTTGCAGGAATGTCCACATGCATGTTCTTAGTATGTTGGTCTCTGTATAACTTGAAATAAAATCTGAGTAGTTACACTATCCTTGTTTTATCCTATCCTTTTGAAAATAATGAAAGATGCTGAACTAGATTTTTTAATTAAAAATCTGTGTCCTTGTGTCATTTCAATCTCTTTCCCAATGAAATAGGAGCTTTCCTGTTTCTCTGGGTCTGTTTCTGTCCTGGTATCTTCCCAAGTTTGTCTCATTATATTGACTAAATGTGAATCTGTTTAATGCTCTTCAATAAATTGAAAACAAAATGTTCCTTCATTTCAGGTTAGTTTTAAATAAGTCCAATTAAAATATGTGATGAGGGATAAAAAATATCAACCTGGAGATGTCCAGGCAGAGTTCTGAAAAAGTAGAGCTGTAACATTAGACCTACCCCTTCTTGATCAGAGCTCAAATTGGTGGTTGATTCTCTGCTGGCTAGTGATGTGCTGAAGGAGGACAGCAGCAAAGCCAAAACAGAAAACTTATGGTGAGGCCTAGAATGACTACCACATAAAGCTGAACAAAAGGGTTTGACAAGGAGGCCTAACAGATGAAACAGAGGCAGGGTAGGAATTGAGGGCCGGCAGCCAATTTTCTGATTATTTTCTGCTGACAAAGGAAGGGTGGATAATGCCTTAACTTTATACTGGGAAAAAGCCTTAGATTGTTATATGCCAAAGAAAACTTTGCTTTTCCAGGACCAAAAGTCAAAAGTGAAGTTGGCTGTGCAAGGCCAGTGAAAGGACATAAACAAACATAAATAAACAAATTCCAAGCAACAATATAACATTTTTACTTCCTCATCACGTCAGCTTAGGCCATAATTCACATTTCCACAAATTGATGAGTGGCAAACGTTGATATTTATGAACTAAACCAAGTTTTCTTTATTATTTAAATAGTTTCTTGTAATGTATAATGCAAGGTTGATTGCCAGATGACAGCTCTCTATCTAGGTTACATTCCAAAACAATGTTCCTTGGGTGTCCAGTGTCCTTCAACCTAAAGGATTGCTAAAGTCAGTGCAAGAGGTATGATTGTTTCCATTTTTCAGAGGTTCTATTCTATTACTTGACCTCCATTTCTAGAAACCATATTGAGAAAGTGAAGATGCCAGTAGTAAAGATACCATTAAAGCAATCCATTAAAGTTTTTTCAAAAGTTAATGGGGAATTAAAAACAAAACCAAACCATGCAAATGCCATTATCTAAAATAGGAGAAAAGGAAGGCAGGAAAGCTAGGGGAAACAGTTCACCAGAAGATATGAGCAACTTGAACTCCTGAAAGCATACTGTTCCCCTTAATAGAATAGAATAGAATTCTTTATTGGCCAAGTGTGATTGGACACACAAGGAATTTGTCTTGGTGCATATTCTCT
>JANHFM010000458.1:43093-57618 GCA_032468115.1 Grayia smithii | reverse complement strand
CAAGATGGGGCTCCTCTTGCCAACTTACCTGATTTCCAGCTCTGCATTTAAATATTTTCGGGGAGAGTTTATTTTCAAGGGGAGGCTTATTTTAGCATATGCACTCAAAAGCCGGATTGGGCTTATTATCAGGGGATGGCTTATTTTCGGGGAAAAAGGGTAGTTTATGACCATATTTTGGGAATCCAGTTCATTTTTTTGTATGGAAAAGAATTATTTTCAACCATAGTTGCCAAAAGACATCAATAGCATCATTTTCTCTAACTTAGGACATGGAAAACATACAAAACTTGTGGTATTAGCTCAAAAACAGAGCTAAATAGTTTTTACAAAGGATGGACCCATAATTTCCTCTGTTAACAGGAAAACAAAAAATTCTGATCCTGCCCACTTCTTGTCTCTGTTCTTCATCTCCTCCCACCCCGAGATGTCCCTTCTGCACTATAGAAATCAGATTTGACAGATGTTTGCTTCCCACAACCTAGTGGCCACCAGATGTTTCAGACTACAACTTACCAGCATCTCCTGCAGAAATATGGGAGATGCCATATCCTACTTCTTGAGGGAAAGCTATTCTAGATACTCAGAACAGGGTTGCATTCCTTTTGCTTAAGGCTGCAACTCTAACTGCTTGGGAGGGGGGAGAACAAAGGAGGAGTTCCTTCCGCGGACTCTTTCCCCCCTTCCTCAGTTGTTTTGGATCAGCGCCTTGACTCTCTCTCTCTTTTTTGTACGAGCAGATACAATTTCTGAGAATAAACAGTTGGAGAAGTTCAACATGGACCCAAACAAACTCACTTTCTCAAACAAGCGCTAAAGGAAAAGGAAGGGGAAATCTGGCCAAGGGTAGCAGATCCCGCCCTACAGTGAAGAAAGGAAGGGGTGGGGGGACGGCGGGCAGAGACTTTGACATTGCACAGAAAAACACCATAAAACCTTTTGAGGATAAAGCCTGGAGACCTAGACGGGCTTCAGATGTCTCCTTCGCTTTAAAGTCGCCTTCTTCTGATAGGCGTTTTTGTGTCGGTGTTTTCTTTTTCTTTCTTTCGTTCTTTGTTCCTTTCTTGATTTATTTTCTCCCTTCCTATTCCAGCGTTGGCTTCTCTTTTTTCTCCTTTGTCCCCATCCCCCAAATCAGACCAACTGGTATGTGTGGATTATGCCCATTTTTTAGTTAGTTGTGTTATTTTGTGGCGGTAATGGACATATATATGTAAGGGGGGGGGGGCATATTCTCTCACTTTTGTTTTCAAAGTCTAAGCCTAAAGTCTAAACTTAAAGTCTAAGCTTAAAGTCTAAGCTTAGTCTAAGCTTAAAGTCTAAGATTAAAGTCTAGGGAACCAGTTAATTAACCGCTTTGGTTTCGTTTCAAATATGTACTTCTGACCATGCCGATGTTGCAACGTCCCTCCCCAAAATCTGTATAGAGGGAGATTTGCAATGTTGAAGTCCGTCATCTCTCGGGCGCACGAGTTTTGTCCTCTAATCTGGGAGGAAAAGTGCAACATTGAAAAGGAATTTTTATATTCGCTGGTATTCACAGTTTAGACCCATTCTTGATTTCTCAAGGTCTAGGAGAGCAGCGCCTTGGTAAGATCTGCAGTAAGAAAGAAACCCAAGTTTTTGAACGGTCCGAGAGATTTAGCTATCAAACTTCCTTCTTGAGAGATCGGACCTAGCAGCAGAGGGTCTTATTTTCCCTTGCATGAACAACCTTGCCTTTTTTAAAAAGCCAGGAGCTGATCTTCTTTTGGAACCAAAGCATTTGGAAACTAAAGAGATTTGGCATAAATGGGAAGGCTGGTTGAGTTAAACGGCCAAGCAGTTAAACTCTGAAGGATAAGATAGGAGTATTTTTTAAAAAGCACTGTTGGATCATGTCAAGGTAGCAGAAGTCCTAATCTTATATTTCTTTTCTAGTCCAATTTGTCATGACTGTGATCCCATTGATATTCAATTGCCACAAAATCCCTGAAAACATGTGTGGAACCTTAAAGAATAAAAATGTTTATGGAATAAGCTTCCCTGAATTAGAGTTTAGTCATGGTTTTAATGATAACTGGGAAGTAAATTCAGGAAATTTTGTTGGAATCCAGCATGCTAAAAAAAAAACCAGAAGAATAATTTATGTATCAGAGCTATCAAAATAACTGTTTTGATTGTCTTCAGACCATGAAAAGTAAATAGGCAAGCTGTATATTAGGTTGGAGCAAGGATAAAAGAAATGGGATAGTTAACAACCCCCTCTCCTGGAAATCAGCTTGATTAAATTCACTTAGGCATTTCTGGGAGGATCTAGACTCTAAAGAAGGAGAATGATATTGAAACTGATCCCACAATATCCCATCGGTTGCTAAATGCTTGCAAAGGAGGCAGGAAGGATCTACTCTATTGTTTTTCTTAAACAAAATAGATATGATGAAACAATCCTATGATCAAATAAAATTCTGGATTTTGCTACAATTGAAAAGTGTCCTTAATATCAGTCACAGCAGACTGTGGTCACACTCATATGGGAGGAAGGTTTTCTGTCCATGTTCAAAAGCATTTGCCCTCCTTTTAAAACTGGCATTGAACCCATGTTTGTGGTTAAGAGTTTTTAGGAAGTTTTGACTCAATTTAAGCCAGTTGCCCTTGCTTTTTTATTTTCTCCCAAAGATGGGATACAGATATTTTCTTTTTATTCAAAATTGGGTTGGGAGAAGAGAAAATAAATCCAGCTGCTACCACCCTATAATTCAGAGGGTTCCCTTTGAAAAAAGTACTATACAGTAAATGACTCTACGTTTATTAATTAGTAATACTTGGGTATACTTACTCGACCTGCTGCTCTCCAGAGATATTAAACACCAACTCCCGTAATCTGCAGTTTGGTAAAGGCCACTGTAGTCAGAGTGCTTACTTTGTTTAGTGCTCATAGTCTGAGAGCTAGGGACCATAAAGTTTACTTCTTTCTCTCTCATATACACACCCCAAGTTCCCCATTGAAAAGGAAAAACTGGAACTAGCTATTGTCTGCATTACTATGTGCAGTGGGCATACCTAGACACAAAAGGGGGCATACTTAGATACAATGATTGTAGTGAGTACTTTTTAGATTTCTAGGACAGAGTTTTCCTTCAGTTGGTGTACTTCCTCCCTTTGTTCTGAGAGAGGGGAGAAGGATCCGAATTTCAACTGTTTTCTTTATTTAAAATAGTCTCCATATTGCACAGGGGGAGTTCTAAAGCTTTCTCTGCTTTAATAACTTCTTGGCCAGTAAAGGTCCATTGGCAGGGAAGGCTGAGTGTGGTAGACCATCATATATGGAGGGAGGCACATAGAGGTAGGTTTAAGACCAACAAAACTTTAATTTGATCTTTACCTGTACAGTACTTCATTGAGGCACTTTTTCTTCTTTTTGTATTCAAGGCTTTTGCAGATGAGCGCCAAAGTTCCACTGAATTTTAGTGAATTCAAATCCTAAGTGTGATCTTGTGGCTTGCAGTGTTTATTTTCTAGCTTGGAAAAATTTCTCCAAAGGGCAAAAGTCTTTGGATAGCAGTTAGAATAAAGTTCTCTCGCATTTCCTTCCCTCTCTCTCTCCCCCTCCCTCCCCCACTCTCACACGCACCTCAAATGTGCAAACCTTATAAACATTTGTTTGTGCATTTCTGTGTATGCAGCCACTTTATGTGTGCATGCTAATTAAGAAATAGACAGTTAGATCTTTTCTTAGACATACAGAACATTCATCTTCAAAGTCTGCATTTGGGGAAAGCAAGCTCCCCAAACTTTCCCCCAGGGTTATAAGAAAGGGGGCTTCCATGTCACATTTTTGAGGCAAATTAGTGAGGTTAAAAATAAGATTCAGAAAGTGGGATCCAAATGTGATACAGACAGTCTTGGCTCATAACACATATTTCAGTGTCTTGTGTGTAACTGCATAATGACCATGAATACTCTTTAGGTATAATAGTAAATAAAATAATTTATAATACATCAATATAGCTAGTTCCTTAAAGACAAGTTCTTTTCATTTCAGTTTCTTCAGAGGAAGTCAACATAGGACTGTAACTTTACAATTCATCATATAATTGGTTACTAAAAAGGAAATCCCATTGAATTCAATGGGTTTCAGTGGAACTTTCCTCCAAAAGTGGGGATACAGGATTGTCACCAAAATATTCTTACAGTTTTCAGGAAGGAGTCATATAAATTTTAAATTAGTATCTGTAAAAAATGAAATGCGCTTGTTAGGTGCACACTTAAAATTATGTATTTAATTTTCTTCCATTTTGAAAATCAAGATGTTAAAAGAAGTCAGTGGCTCTTCCCATTCCAGCCCACCCCACACTCAAGAGTAGAAAGTATGGAAATGTTCTGAATTAATAGATTGGATCATTTTAATGAAACACTGATTTTGACTATATTGTTTTCATAAGGTGTTACTGAATTTATAAGTGTCAGATTAATTTCAGCAGTGTTTTTCTTGAGAATTTGACATGATGCTCTTTTAGTTCTTATATGGTATAAGCCTAAATTCATTTATTCTCCAGTGCTGTATGTCTTGAGGCATTCAATGAACTTTCTCCCTAATCAACATCCTTTGGTCAAAAGTTCCTCAAAACATTTTCAACAAACAAGCAAGCAAAAATAACCTTGCTGAACAATCTGTATCATACTGTTTTCTGTTTATATTGTGCAAAGCAAAGACTTTTGAATAGTGTTGAATAAGCCACAATATCTGACTTCATATATAAAGATAATTGCCATCAGCTTAGCATTTAAGTGTAATTACATTGCAGTTTGTTAGTCATGGTATATATAGATGCATGAATCCAGTTGTGATTTGGTCAGGAAACCACAACAAAACTTAATCATGATTGTGGTCTGACCTTGAATTTAGAAGAAAAAAATTCAAATGGAGAGAAAAGGCATTTAAAAATTGCAAGAAAGGAATGGGTTTAAAATGTAGGGCTGATCCACATTACTTTTGGTTCTCTGAGATGAAAAAAGGTCTCTCCCTAAAGAGAGACAATTGTAATTGTTTGCATAATAGAAAACTTGCTGTCCAAAATGTACATTTGCCAACTGTGTCTAACAGTAGGATCAGCCTTTATAAATGAATGTGTGCCCTTAAATGTGTGCCTTTCCCATCTCCTATGTAGCACATTTCACTATTATTAATCCGGATTGATATGGTTAATTAATTGATTGGCTGGTTTTACTTCATAGATTCTTTTGTTTGCTCAGTGTAGCAATATTCACAGCTTCTAGGAACTTTAGGGTTCATTTCGCTATCATGCATTGAATGACTTCATTGACCTGTGCTTATCAGGAACTATTTTCCCATGAGATTGTTCCTTGTTTATGTAAAAGCAATTTTATATAAGTAGAACTTCCTTTCAGAGAAAGTTTGTTTATGATCCAAGACTGTTTCTTCCTGGAACAGTTGGAAAGTTCTGCGGGGAAAGTTCAGGCCCGTCCCCTAAAGGTTCAGTAACAGTTTCAAGGTGAGGCAGTTGTTTTCCCATGCCCAAGACAATGGAAGGAAAAACAGCCTCAGTTCCTTCATTGTTGTCAACTGATGTTCCAAAAGGTTTAATTATTCCTAGAATTGGATTAGATTGCACATGTTTGGCAATGCTAAGTTAAACAAAACTTTAGAAAAGACAGCCCAAATTTTCTATAAATGTACATGGAGTGTTATTGCAAAATATCAAAATAAACCATACCAAATGAGAGTTTTTCTAAGCACACAACCAAGAGCACATCTTGGAAATAAGTCCTACTTTGCTCAGTTGGGTTTATTTTCCTGCTAAGTGTAGGAAGAAGGTTAATATTAAATGGAGAAAAGATAAGGAGAAAATGAGTCTCCCTTTTCATCTGGTTCCAATTATTTTAATGGGAAATTATTTTCAATAGAACCATGTCCTTCATGTAGTTTTTGGAAGTTGTACACATATATTTAATTGATGGATCAGTTTATAGGCTTGTAAATCATTGAATGCAATGAATAAGTAAGTAGATGGCTCTCAGACTAGCCTGTGCCTATGTTTAGAAAGTTGTTTAACACGTGCTTCAGACATTTCAGATTAACCCGCTACTTTTACTTCCAGTCTATATCACATTCCGGTTAGGGAGACTTCTTTGGAGAGCAAATAAGAGAAAGAGAGAAGACAATGATGGTGATCCAATGGGAGTTTTTAAGACAGACTGCAGACCGGAGTACAGCTGAATTAACCTGCACAAACATAACCCTTCTTGGGCTAATACCAATTGTATAATTCTCTGAAGAACCATATGTGTGAATTAACTGATATATTTCTACATAGCAAGAACAATGTGTGATTTGGTATAGGAAGAATATTGGACAGAAATGAGTGGAAGCTGTATCCTCCAGTTGAGAAATGGTCTTCTTGGCATCTCTTAAAGCACAATCTGACCTCCCTACCCTTTTTTTTTAAATACAAGAGCACATGCAATTATAGATGTGCACATTTACATGTTCAGTTGTTAAATATAATTATTTACATTTAACCATTGTTTGATTGATTCAAACCCATTCCTATTGCACATCCTGCTTTCAGTCACTGAGGAGGAATGGATAATCTGAACAAAGGAGGAATGGAAGAAATTGGCTTGTTCCTCCATTTAAAATGTTCCACCAGGATGCCTCTTCTCTCAGAACATAAACCATCAAAAGCAATGCAGTCTAGTCTTTCCATTCTAGGCCTCATGTTTGTCCTGCTCCAGCTCTGCGTGTCGCCCCCCGGTCTTCTAAAGAGCAGCGACATGCAGAAGTGAGGTTCACAAAGGCGCAGATATGCAGACAGGAATGCAGCACGGTAGATAAGGCCGGGTCAAGTGCCTATCAAACTGTTTGGGGCTCAGACAGGGCTGCGCAATTGGCACCTCCTTTAGATTACATGTCGGGTAAGTGGATGAGCGGCGGGAGGAGTGGCGCGACGGGGATGAATTGTAGCAGACGTCTGCCGCGAATGCCCCTCTCCCCCCCCCGTCCTCCCCGCTTTCTTCTTTTCTTTTTAAAGAAAAGATGAATCCTTTCGCAAAGCAGTAAAGTTTGCCATTAAAATTGACACCGGGGGATGTCCGTTAAAGCCAAGTCCATCTAGGATTGGTTAGCCCGCCGGAAGTGGCTGGGAGCCCGGCGCATTTTCCAACAGATAAGTGCCCTGCTGGAGGCCTTTCCCTTGAAAGAGATTCTTCCTCTCGCAGGCAGGCACGCACACGTGGGCACCTATCCTGTTGGGTGCAACCCCATTACTCTTCTGAGGATTTAGCTCTGTGCGACCTGTCGAAGCCAATAGCTGGGCTTTAGGACTAGGAACACGCCATCCTCTATTTGGGGAGGATTCGCCCTGCCGAGGCGGAGGTTCAATGGGCAAAGAGGCATGAGTCACCCCTCGTCCGGACTTGAGTACCTTCCTCTCCCTTTCCATCATCCCGGTTGGCGAATTGATGACTTTTTCTCACACAAAAGCAACTCTTCTTATCTGTACGGTCCCGGACGCAAAGACCAGGATTCCTCCTGCTTGGAAGTAGAGGCCGATAATTTTTCTCCAAGTTGTCAGGGAGAAGGTCCTCTCCTCGAGCTGGAGAGGAAAGAACCGATTCTCTTTATCCGCCAAAATCTAACTCCGAAGTCAACTTTCCGGCCCATTTCCCTTCCGAAACTCTCTTTAACTACCTGTCCGAAACAAGTTTCTGGCCAAGCATCATCTCCTGCCGACGGAAACCTATCCAGAGGTAGCTTCCTATCCTCTCCTTCATACTTTGCAGATGGAAGAAATTGCGAGGTGTTTGTCCGGCTGAAACCTGGTTATGCACCTAGACCTGTGGGAAGCAAAAGAGAAGAAGGGGATAAGGAGGAAGAGGAAGCAGACAAGAAAGATGGCTTGCAAAAATCGTCGTCGTCGTTAGAGTTCTCTACACTTGATGAAACTTCACCAGGTGGGTCAATTACGGGCCGTATAAAAAGGGGAAAAGGAGGTGGCATTCTGCAAAAGCAACAAGGGAGGAGAGGGAGAGGATAACCTTCATAATAATTGTTTCAGGATTTGTTGAAGTGTTTGTATGCTTTGACTCTCATTGTGCAGAACTTAATTACAGAGTTGTACATATAATCCCCAAAGCTATGAGGCTATGAGGCTAAAATTGTAAAAGCAAGTAGTCAGAAACAATTTTCCTCTTAGGAAATGAGGAAAGGGGAGATGAGATTGGCTTTCTGATTTTGACAAGTGGGGTGAGAGGAAGGAGACTGGTCAACTGCTACCCCACCCCCTCCGTGATCTCCAGAGAAGCAGCTGGGGGAAAAAGTCACATGTAAGGCACTTGAGGACCATACTGATATAAAAATATTACAATAAAAATGAGATGTGGAAACTAGAAAATGCTGGGAGTGAAGGGAAAATTTCAGTTAGACCTGCAGAATTGAAGAGACCCATCATGTTGATGATGATGATGAATTTCCAGTATTTGATTTCAAGGCCCAAACCACCTTTCTGCATTCCAGAGGTGCAGATGATGCAAAAATGAGACCTGTACTGGGTACAACGAAAACTACAAAGGGCATCAATCTAAAGAGAAGCTCCCCTGTGCAAACTTGATAAAAATGCAGGACAGCAAAATACCTGTGGCCCTGAAAATCTATGCCTTCCAGAAAATTCCTTTGATGCCCATCCTCTTCTAGTCCAGATTCTGTTAAAAAAGAGAATCTGATATGTTATTCCTAAAGATATTTTCCTTGCCATTCACTATGATTGCATTCAAACAATAAGCAGGTAACTGAATTAACTCAATTTTTGGCTTTTCATGATACATTGAGCTATAAACTATTGAAATGGGTTCAGTTTGCAGTGCATGCTAAGGCAAAACACCCCATCCACCCTTACCAACATTAGCCAGTTGGGCCAATGAATTTGCTATTTAGCTGACCTGGTTTACTTATTATGTGAATAATATCTTATCCACCTGAAAGGAGAACTCAAATCTTTAAACTTCCTCACAATATATAAACATTTACTGCCCCTTATTTTCTATGTTATATAATCTACTGAAGAAATTAAAAAAACCCTGGATATTACAAATAATTCTGAAGAGCTTTTTAATTAAAATGTTAACGTCCACTTTTACAAATCATACCATAACAATAGCTAAGTATGCTTTAGTTAAGCAGGAATCTTTCATCCCTGTGGTGACGTGAAAATGAGATCAAATGGACAGCTGAGCAATCCTAAGAAAATCATTCTTCCCTACCCAAGCCCTAATCAACCTTCAGGCAGTGGACTTGAACAGCCACCATTGCCCAAGGCCCAAGCGTAGGAGGCCGGTTGCAATAGTGCAGTTCAAAATCAAAGAGAATTTCTAATTGCTGTTGACTTGAAAAGGAACTATTTGTCCCGCTCCCTGAGCAGCATTAATGTTTCTGACAAAACTAGCTGGGAATTTTGAAGGGCATTCAGAACTTCTTCTCTTTTTTTTTGGTACAACAAAGGGGTACAATATGTTGAGAAAATTTAGTAGCAATTGTGATAATATTTTTGTAAATACAAACACACAGGCATACAAAAAGAAATTGTGTAAAAGCAGTAAATATGCTCCGCTCAAATTATTAATAATAATTACCAAAGGCAGATTTATTTTGAATAGCTTATATCCTGTGATATAAGATATTTAACACCATCAAACAACAAAATCTGCCTATTCCAAGTCCTTGGGAAGGAGTCACTAGGCAGACAAAAATGCTAAATTCAGCCTGAGCATCCAGGCTGACTGTGTGATAGACAATACAACCATAATAATAATTTTTATGCTGCTTGACTCTCAATGATTCTGGGTGAATATTTAAAAACAAAGAACCAAAATTGACAAAACTGAAACATGACAAAAGAACAATGACAAAGAATATAAACTCAGAGGGAAAGAGAAAGAAAGGGGCATTAGTTATCTTCTCCAAAGACCAGGGTAAGGTCCTTCAAAATACCAGTAGGGCATTATCCAGGTATAGATAATAAAAATAACTAATTCTTAATTTCCATTTCTAAGGAAATCTGTGTAAGTTTGGGCTGCGCTTACTTTAGATTTTGGTATAGCTGCTAGGTTCTGTGACTCTCTGGATTCTAAGTATAATTGGAAATTTGACTAATTGAGAATAATTGCTTTCCCAATTATTGGTAAGAGTTTTTGCTTCCGGGAATCCAGAGATTAGGATTGTGAAGGAAAATAGAAAGAGAAAAACAGGCCGTGAGCGAGACCAGAGAGGAGGAGGAAGTAATAATATCTTGCCTGGCCATTGCGATGGAGCTGATTTCTAAGGTGCATCTCTTATAGGCCAGTTCAAGCTAAAAAGGAGCTGCTGCACAAAATCATTGCTTTGCATTTGAATGATAGAGGAGACGGACTGAAACCCTAATCCTATTTACTTAAGAAATAAATCCTATAAAATAGGATTAATTTCATTTGCAGGAATGAAATTCCTTTCATTAAGAGATAAACGTTGGGATCAGGCTATATGATGGACTTTCTCCCATCACCTTCCCTTCCCAAAATGAGAAACTGGAAGAAAAGTACAAGATACCTGTAAATAAAAGAGCTTCCTTGTATGTTCGTATCTTTCATCTGTTTGTTTTACTTTGGATTTTAGTTTTTGTTCTTTGGTCTCCAAAATCTCTCTGCTGACAAAAGCCTAAGAGGAAAAGAAAAAATATGAGCATATTATAAGATTGATCATTTCATTGATAAAAAGGCACTTAAGGATATGGAAATATAAAACAAATGCGAGTTCAGCACTTCAGTTGGACTGATTACATCAAGTTGGATTTCAACCTGAACTTCAGCCTGCTCTAGAGCTGAACTGGATTTAAAGAAAAAAAATTGGGTGACATCATGCTCAGGTGTAGGTTACAATAGGAAATATGCTTTAATATATCATTCCTTATTTATTTAGAGATGAAATCAGTTAAATGTTTTCTTAGAAATCCTCCATCACTCTCAGGTTTAAGAGAATGTTTTTAATTATCCTGATCTATGCTCTTGACTGAATGTCCAAAGTTTTTGGAATTGCTGACAAAATAAAAACTACAAATTAGTTTTTGTTACTATTTATCTCACTGAGGTTTATGTTAGCTCTGACTATTCAGAATATGCATAGAACCTTGGAGCTAAAGGAATATAACTGGTTCTATAAGTTCCCTTCCTTGTGGACATAATTTATACCTTCGGCTAAAAATTTCTCTACTAGCTGGTTGTTCTCCAAACATCAACAAACCTGAAATAACCTTGGAATGCAATATGGTTATATTTGGTTAGTTAAAAACTAGTCTTCTCCAAAACCAGCCTCTCTCGATCCAAACAGACTGGAAATAAGTTCCTCCATTATAGCTTCTCCAAGCGATGTGTGATTCAGCCATCCTTTAACGGGGAAGGGGAAAAATCCAATTTAGGAAAGTTTAAAATGCTGTACAGATGGAGACTGCATTGGCTTCTTCGAATGAGTTGCTCAAAAACATTCTAGCAATTTATGGTGATGGAAGAAACATTCAGAGAAACGATTTTGCTTATTTTCTACCTGCTGTTAAATTACGTTGGTTTTTTTTTTTTAAAAGGGAAGGTTTTGCCCTTAACCATTTTGCTGCAGAATAACCAACAGCCTCATGCTTGCTAATTAAAGAAAGACTTAATTGCTTGAATCAGTAGCTTCCAAAGCATATGCAGAAAGCAATTTAATAGGATACTTTAAAAAACAAACAAACTACCATTAAAAAAACAAACTACCATGAACCTTGAATGGAGCATAATTTCTTTCACTTTAAAATCTCTTCAAAACCTTGACACATGTTGAATGCAGTGCTATTGAATGAATCAGTAAAGTGCTGTTTGAACAGTTTTAACAGCTGGCAGAATAATGTTGGACTTATGATAATCAAGAGATGTTTTTGTACGTATACATATTCTGTCTTTATTTGCTTTAAAAAATAAGTAAATATGCATGAATTTTAAATGCTTTCTTGAGTTATCTTCATAGTTTTTAGAGCTGCAAAGCTAGTTTGTCTAACTATCTCTTAATTTCTTACCATACATCTAGATGTACAGTAGCATCATAGCTACCATCTTTAGGTCAGAAGGCAATTTAGTGAATAGGTTCTGGTCCTGCAAGAGAAGATTGAGACCTTGGATGAATATTTATTTGGAAACAAGATTCACTTATTGTAATTCATACCGTCCAAATTAATCTCCCTAAAGATAGTCTCCTTTGAGACAAGTTTGCCTCTTAGTGACTTCATGGACAGATTAGTGTATTCTTTTTTACAACAATACTATCCAATAATATTAAATGGCTATTGCTGCTTTTGGGAATTTTTTCCCCTTTCCAAGTCTTCATTCCTGGTATTTCCTAGTGGTCTCCCATCCAAATATTAATCAGATCTGATTTTGCTTACCTTTTTGTGATCAGGTTTGGCTGTGATATAGGAATGCAAATATAAGACAGAGTGGTGCCAAAAAGAAGCACGTTTTCAGTCACAGAACTGAAAGGAAATATTAAGCATCTTATAATTCAACATCGTTCTTTGAACATCATAACATCTTAAGGAGTTTATTTTTGGTTAATATATGGCCTTTGTGTTAAAAGCAGTGCTGGCCGTTTGGTTATCCTGATCTTTATCTTTGTAGACATTTTTTGCATTTCTCCAGCATATTTATTTTAGATAAATATATCTTTTGTTAATTCAAATTTTTTGAATATGTTTTGTTCCTCATCCTTCCTTTAAAGATGCGTCCATTTAGGATTGGTATACTACAGCTTCACCTGTACATGATCCTTCAAATATAAATCCTGTTGAGTTAAACAGAGTTTCCTCCTGCATAGAAGAGTGAATGCTTACAAAACCCCATCCTGTATCTCTTCATTTAGAAGCAAGTTCCTTCCTGCTATACAGTTGACTTTATTTCTGAGTAATACTGCATAGATTTTCAATTCTGGTACTATAGCTTCAAAGGGGGTCATAAACATAAAAAAATCAAAAATAATATATACTCTTGAACTTGCTTTAAGAGCTGCTACTATTAAATATACAGAGCTTTGATCTCAACCAGAAAAGAGGTCTTGTCTGATGAATAGATCTCATTCTAGGCAGCTTCTGTTTTTGAAAATAACCATTCAGAATTCTTTCTTTTATTTATCTAGGACTGGAAAAAAGATCAAACAATTATTGACACCATAAATTGAAGTTGAATCTATCACTTTCTCTATCATACAGTACTTAATTGTACTGCATTCTTCTATTGCAACATTTTTTTAACAATACTTATTAAACTATTAAAAGTTGAATAATCTTTTGCATGCCCTGTTACAGTTCTTTATAAAAAAGAAAGACTTCAGGGAATCACAAGAGAAAACTAAAACTAAAACAAAAGCATCCTACCCATGTAAAATTATGAGTCCCTCCATTCTCCTAAACCTAAATGCACAAATACTATGTATACATAGCCAGAATTGCCTCTTTTGAAATAGTTTTAAAATCAACCATTTTTTTTTCACTGAAAACATTCTCTTCCTTGCAGTTGTATCCTACAGTCAGAGATTCTGTACTGAGTTTAAGGATTATTCCTGAAATAAAGTATAGGCTTATTATTTTAGATTGTAATAGACACCGGATTTATGTGGAAAATAGACATATTAAACCTAATGGGTTATAATTCTTTGTAGAATTATTACGAGATTTAGTTTAATTTTAAAAAAATACAGATTTAGAGTTTAACTTAAAAAAAAAGCTTAATTCATGAAAATGCACAGAAAGGAAAAACAAAATATTAAATCCTAAAATTTTGAATTTTAAATACAAACATAAATATTAAATGTTTTAACATATCCTTTTAAAAATCATTAATTTATTTTGAGACAGTGCCGCCTAGAGGTCATCTTAAGTGTTAACTAGGACAGCAATTTTGCAAACCATCAATAGATAAAACAATTGTCTAAACGATTTGAAGACACCCTTTGAAATTAACATCACAAGTAAGATGACATCAGAATGAGTTCTAATGAGAAACATGTAGCCAACCCTTAGGGGCTCACCTGTTTGCAATTTATTTTCAGTTTCTAGATCTATAATTTGCACAGGAGGTAGTGATAATAGTAAGGAAACACTTCAGTGTAGTTGCCTTGAATATTAATTTTCCTTCCGCCCCCAATACATCCACATTTTAAAAGGCGGCAATACATCCACATTTTAAAAAGAGAGATATTTAAATTAGTTCCTTTCCACTGCTATACTAAATTTTTTTGCCAAACCAATTTTCTAGCCACTTCACTCTTAAAGCCATGAGTGAAACTTATTTGTTGCTCATTTTTTTCCTACCAAAGTTGTAAAGGTACACAGTGGCTATTTCTCTGACATATGATGCTTACTTCAAACCATGTACTTCTTTTAACAGGGAGCAAACCAAAACCTAAAATAGGTTTTCCCACTGCCATACCCACCCTGCCATACCTACTGGCTGTGTTGGATTACAGGTCTCAT
>JANHFM010000457.1:0-11141 GCA_032468115.1 Grayia smithii | reverse complement strand
AGGGGGGTTTAATTTGTTAAAAATTTGTAATAAAACTTTTCAAAAAAAAAACAAAAACAAATATCACAATATTTTTTTCTATAAATGCCTTAGGAAAGCATTTATTCAACAGACAAATCTTATCTAAATGTTGTTACGTGCTGCAAGTTGTTTATTATTTATTTGATTTATATAGCTACTAATTTCACATATATGACTTTAAACAGTTTATATAACTTTTCATATTTTTAATGATGTCATTTTGTATCACTTTTAATTGTTATAAAATTCTCTGGATGATGTCTAACTGTCATTATTTTAAACCAATATTTCCAAAGAAACATATTCTTTGGGTGTGAATCCGGTCTGATTTAAAACTTTCTTAGTGCTGCAATGAATACATGATTCTTGAGGCAATGAGTTCATCTTAATTTTCAGGTTGCACATTGTACCACTGTATCTTATTTTAGTCTCTTGCCATACTGATATGCAAATTTGCTTTTAAAAGTGGGTAAAAAGTTTTATGCATTTTTTATGTATTAAAGCTAACATACAGATTTTTAATAGTATATACAGTTTGGAAGTGTTTTTTATTAATAGTTGTATGCATTCATCATGTTATATACCACTTAACATTTTAAAAAAATCTTTATTTCAACATATAAATTACACATATATATATTTGGAAAGGGTAAATTGGGTAAATTTTCATAAAAATACAAATTTAAAGTTTCGAAAGTAATTTCTAAACTTTAACATTCTATATACATTTTCACAGATTCATTGGATTTTGAAGCATATTATAATTGGGCTGCTGAATGAGTAGACAAAAATATTGATTTACATTTCACATTAACAATTTTAGAAAACAAAATCCTGAAAATTCAGTAACTAACAAGATGGTTTACCTAAGAAATTATTCTGCATGAATAAACTCATCTGCATTATTTTCTAGCTCCTGACTTATTAATAATTGGCAATAAGTGAAATTGCTCTCTAAATTATCCTGCAAGAGTCACAAGCTGAATAAACAGCAAAAAGGCAATTATGGATTATATTTTAAAAATGGCAAAGTTAAACTACTTATAAAATATGTTGCTTGAAGACATTTTATATAACAAATAGTAGACCTAAAATTATAGCAAGGGAACTATACAGCAGAAAAAAGAGGCAGGGAAGTTTAAATTCTAATTTCTACATACTTAAAGTTTTTTGCTTACAAATAGTACAATGAAATCTTTCTTAACTAAAAATACTGTTCAGGAAAGAATATTGATTCCTTCTGCACTGTCTTTTAATACTTAACTTATTAATAGAGTTAACATACTAATTAAATTGCAAGACAAGATGGCTGGTACAATGATTAGTGTGGTGATTAGGGTTAGCATGTGCTCCACCTAGAAAATCTGGAAAAAATCCGGGACAAATTGGACACTCTTAACTTGTAATGATTATCAGGGCTCTGCACATAATGCCTTATGAAACTCACCAAGTCAAATCTTGGAATTGCACTGCAGTTGCTAAAGGCAGTTACACAATTCAAAGCATTAACAAGTGGCTGGCTGATGCTACTGTATGTGGGTGTAAAAGGGCTAAAGCACTTGCAAATTTCCTTTCACATCCAAAGCTTGCAACATCAATCATCATAACCATAGTTATTATCATTGAAAAATCACAAAATAGATATGATTACAAAGGTGTCAATATGCTCATCTAAGGATATACACCATGGAATTATATTAATATATTGAGTTCAGTTTTTATTCTGGTTCATGTATGCTTTCAGCATGGGTATACAGTATTTGTAACCTTTAAGTGCAAATTTATTTGTTTGTTGCCCATCTTGTTTCAAAGGAACTCTGGGCAGCTTACAGCATTAAAAGCATTGAATATTTCTAAAACAATAAAAATGGAATTTCAATCAAAAATATAAAATTATAGTTAAAAGATGGGAAGGGGAGAACAGGATGCACGGAGAGGGGGGAGATGGGATTGCCTCTTAATTCATCAACCACCTCCATTGTGATGCTGCCCCATTGGAATCCCAAGCTATCCACCAGAACCAGATCTTTAGGCTCCTGCGGAAGATCAAAAAGGTGTGAGCCAATCGAACCTCAGGGGCAGGAGGCACAGCAGAGAAAAGCCTTCTCGTGGACCCCATCAGCCAAAATTCCTTGACTGAGGGGCCCTGCAGTATGCATGCTCTGCCAGCGTGGGTGGGATGGGCCAATCCCAATGGGGTGAGAGAGTTCTTCAAATAACTGGGACCCATGCTTTGCAGGGATTTAAAGGTAATAACCCACACCTTGAATTGCATCTGAAAGCAAACCAGCAGCCAGTGTAGTTCATGGACCAGTGGTGAAATATGGGCCATTCTAGGGGCCCCAAGAACTGCCTGTGCTGCCGCATTCTGCACAAGTTGAAGCTTCCGAATGCTCTTCAAGCATAGCCCCATATAAAGGACATTGAGTAGTCCAAACATTGAAGGGGTTTTTGGAATAAGGAAGTTATTCAACTATTCAACTGCAAAGACCTTTTTATGCAGGAAACAAACTAAATTTTAGGTAAGAATTGTTTGCATTAGGGCAATATTTTGTGATGAGGATCATGTTTTATTTTATTCTTTGTTTTTAAACAAGGGTGCTGTTTTATATCAGAAGACTTTAAGAAACACATTGCAGAGGAATACAGAAATGTTCAACTCTTCCAGGGAAGAAAAGTTGAAGACAATTAAAATGTAGAAGAAAGCAAAAACTACAATTGCTATTTTCAAAGGTCTTCTGAGAGTCACAAAATGAAGTCTGGGACCTATATATAATTTGGCTTAGCTATCATTGTGGAATTGGGTCTACATGAGAAAATAGGAATGTGAAGGCCTCTTTCTTAATCAGTTTAGTAGAATTTTATACTTTTATAAACCAAATGGCACTCTACATTCAGGCAATATGCACACATACTGAACACTCAGAGACAACATTTCAGTATTCCTAAGGATTCCTGCATTATTAAGGATGGACTGTGCCAATAATATTTTCTTCTCTTCTTGCTCCTATAAATTGCTCCTAAGCAACTTGAAATCTTCTCCTAGAGAGAGATGGATTTTTCTGGAATGACCTCGCATGGAACTGTGAACCTGTAAGAAAAAAAAGAATTGGGCATTAGAGACTTAAGTAGATATAGTCCACTACAACCAGAAGATATAACCCTGATTATTTTTCAGAAGCTTACTTTCTAATGTTAGTTCTGTGCTGCAGAGGTAGCTAATTTAAACCAGGAAAGACACCCAGGTTCTGTAACTGTGCCCTTAATTCTGTCACCAAGAAATGTATCACAGGTGGTACTTGTTTACCGATCACTCATTCAATGAATCTTCCATTACACTAAACAAGAAGTATTTATGATTGGTCCTCATGCACATAGCTTTTCCAGCAACGCCACAGTTATGATTGTGATTCAGGTGCTTGGCAATCACATTGCATTTACAACAGTTACAGCATTTTGCTGTCACCTAATCACAATTAGCAACTTTTCCTGCCAGCTTCCCCTAAGCAAAGTCAATGGGAAAGTCCACAAGGAAAATTGCCAGTCACTTCCCACCTTCATGCACACTGGATTGTGCCTTCCTTTCCTCGGCCACTCTATGCTGACATTCCCCTGCATCCCCCTTCCCTTAGCTGCTGCACCACAGAACCCCCGCAACTCAAATCCAACTGGAGACGGGCCTCTTGAGGGCTTCCCCGTCCCCTACATTCCTTACACATGAACATTCTTTACCCGTGAATCCTACTACTTTCCACTTAAAGACCTGAGTATTTGTGGATACAATGATAATAGGGACTGCCTGGATTGTCATTCCTAAACCATGCAGTCACATGATCCCAATCCCAGCTGCTGCTGCAATCCAGGTACTACCTGCACAGTTTTCTGATGCTTTTGCCCTACTTTCTCTGTTTTTATTCCTGGGGAGAGGAAGGAGTGTTTTGCCTCCTAGCATGGCTTCTTTTAGGTGTTGCTGGCTCTATTGCAGTGCCAGCTCAGGACAATTTCTCATTACTGATTCCTCCTTCAGCCCTTCTCTATCTCCTATCTAGATGGATAGATCTCAGATATGGAAATGTCAATGGGAAAGCCCACAGGGATTTGCTTTGAAGATTGAATCAGATCAAAGTGCCCTATGTTATTATATTTAGTATAATAAGTCTCTCTAGTTGGACCTAGTGTTGTTAAATAAATAAAGATAGAAATAGAACCAAATAAACTGAAATGTTGTGCACATGATCATATGTAAATATTTTCTTCAGTATTGCAAAACAATGGAATCTTTATGTCTTCTCATCTTTCAACACATCATCAGATGAGCCTATGGGAGTTTTGCAATTTACTTATACTTTTATTTGGAAAATTGTTTTCACTTCATATGCATCTCACTTATTGGGAAGAATATATTTGGACTAAAAGGTATTCTGACATGGTTATGTTGCACAGATGGTCAGCTAAGTTTAGAAGATTTTAAAATAGTAATAATTAGTTTGGATGCAGAAAAAGAAGGAAAATATTGCTTATTATTGCTTTTCTTTGCGTATAATCCCTAGAAGAATGGTATTTTAGTCCAAGAGTTGTAGTATACAGAAAAACAGTCTGCCTGGCCTCAGCATCCTACTTCAAGAAAACCAACAGTTTTTCCAGAATGCCCATAGCACACCAGTTCCTCTGGGTAGATGAAGTGGCTGTGCAAATACTTCAACTAATAGGGTTAGATAGGTTAAATCAATACCAAATTGCAGCTGGAAGCATATTAGCAACCAAAACAATATCTGTATCACAGATCTAGTGTTCCTGGTACATAGTGCCAGATAATAATAAGTAATAATTTATTTAATTGCTGCATTTTACACCAATTGTACCTTCAAATGGCCTTTAAAGGTAGCTCCACATAGAGCACATTGTGGATATTAAATCAGGATAGGAGATATAGCAATAACTTATATACCACTCCATAGTGCTTTACAACACTCTGAGCGGTTTATAAATGTTAGCATATTGCCCCCATCAATCTTGACTCCTCATTTTAAGAACCTCAGAAGGATGGAAGGCTGAGTCAACCTTAAGCTGATCAGGATCGAACTCCTGGCTGTGGGTAAAGTTAGCCTTCAATTCAAACTCCATTCAAACTACTTCAGTAAATATGTTTTGTGCTATAATCTAAATGGATATTGAGATGATAAATTGATTAGGCATTGATCATTACACTGTATTCCTCAATCATGTATCCTTCAACCCTAAAGAAATCCATTATTGTCAGCTTTTCAAAGTAGGAGTTGGCAGGAATGGAATGTACTTCAATGAGATTTCAGTATTGCAACAGACACTTGAAACCCTATCAGCTTTCTTCTCTGTTTCTCATACAACAATCAAGGCAAATTGTTTTGAATTTATTTCTCATGTTTGCTACTTTCCCAGCCCTCGGATATCTGTTTTGTAACTGTTCAGCATTCTTTTTCCTCTTCTCTGAGTCAAACCCCTATTTCATCACAATCATCAAAATATTTCCTTGACTTAGAACTCTCAAGTGCAACATTTGTGGCTAAATTTATCAATGAAGTAGTATCCCTGTAATTAGTAACATATCTGAGAGAGGCTGACCATTTCGCTCAGGCTTTGGCCAGCATATGAAACCAGGATTACTTTAACCAGTTCAGAAGATGATCTACACAAGAACTGAATGTGGATTACAGAAACATTATTTTACTGGACTGCCTAGCAGGGCTGGGCCTTTCGGCCCTATTCTATCTACTGAATTTACTATCACAGGATTGTGATGGGAGATGACTTTTCACACTGAAGTGCTTGGTCTTCTGTTCCTGCTGTTCGCTATCTACCTGAAATCACTGGTAGATGTTATATGTCTTCCTTAAGAATGCAAATTACAGGTAGTTCAGTTACTCTCAAAGGTTTAACTCCAAGGAAACAACCAATTCTTACCTGATTGTTAAATTCAACAATGCTGGACAAAGTAAACAGGCTATAATTAAGTCCAGAGGCTATCGACGATTGTTCATTACCTCAGCTCTTGGATTCATTTCAGCTTGTTGTGGGTGGGATTGTACTTTCTCTCAAAAAGCAGGTTTCTAGGAGCACCCCTTAACTCTGTACTCTTTCTCCAGACAGACATTCCCAACACCAGTGGTGGCTACATAATTACATCTAGTGTGCCAATTGCAACTGAGCCAGATAGCAGTTGTCTGTATCTTAGTTACATCTAATTTATCTAAAGCAATGTATTCAATGAAGGACTATTATTGAAATGCATCCAAAAAATTCAGGTGCTGCCAATTAGGTGGATAAGCAATGAATAATACTAGAAGACCATGTTGAAAGACTTGCATGGTTGAACACCATTTTTTCCAATTTTAATAGTCTTGGCTTTGACCTTAATGAATTTTGAACTTAGCTTTCTAAGGGATCACCTATCTCAATATGAACCTACCCTAAGGTCAGCAGGAGAAACTCTCTTAAACTTGACTTTGCTTTCTAAGGTCTCTTCATTAGGCATATAGGAAAGGGCTCCCTCCTATATTGTCTCTAACTTATCTGTTTGCCTTCCTCAGGAACTGTTCTCACTCTTTCAACTTTTAGAAAAAGAGTCCACATCTTCTTTTTCAGACCTATCTTTGCAATCTGAACTCTCTTAAATGTTTACAATCTTAATCAAATCTTAAATACTGTATTTTTTGGAGTATAAGATGCAATTTCCCCCCCTAAAAGAGGGTGAAAATTTGGGTGCGTCTTATACACCAAATGTAGCCCTGCCCACCCATTTTGCCTCTGCCTCCCAGAATTTACCTCCTTGCAGCAAGCAACAAACTACAAACAGCCCGTTTCAGCTTCAAAACAGCCTGATTAGCACAAGCAGTTGATCGACCTCCCGACTTTCAGCTGTTTCAGGCTGCAGTGATTGCCATTGCCTATTGCCGCGTGGGCTTGTTTATTGCAAGGAGGTAAATTGCTGGGAGGCATTTTTTTTTCTTGTGCTAATCAGGCTGTGCTGAAAATGAAATTAAAGCAGGCTGTTTGCTGTTTGCTGATGTGAGACAAATTGCTCAAAGGCAGAGGCAGATTTTTTTTTTCCTCCCTAAAAAAGGTAGGTGTTATAGTCTGGAGCATCTTATATTCCGAAAAATATGGTACTTCTTTAGTTGTACTTTACTTTTTTAAAGAAAGTGCCCTCTGGGTACAATGGTTGGATACTAAGGAAATGAAGGTCAAGACCAAGCTTGAAAAGAAAATGCAGAAACTGATTTGCTGTTGCAACTTTTTAATATTTAAGTCATGCATTTCTCATTTGAATTTAACTTAAAGGTGGAATAAAAAATATTCCTTAATTTACCCCTTTTTCCAACAAATTCCAGCATGTTAAATATAATAATTTTGAAACCACTCATTCCTACAATCCTAAAGCATATAGTCCAATACTCACTTTTGAAAAATATACTTAATGAAACAGGTCTTACCTGTTATTACCCCTTGTCCTGTCCACAACTGATTCGCAAGATCCATAGAAGTTAGTGACCTTTTCTGAGGTGTATCTGACTGAAAAAGATATATGGTGCTTTAAATTAGTAATATGCTTTGTTTCTTTTGATAATTAAATATTAGATTAGAAGCAAAGAGATCCAAGGTGTAGTACTCTCTTAGTCATAAAACCCTTCATTCACTCACAGACCTAGTTAGGATCTAGCTCTGTGGCAGGGGTGAAATGCTCCCAGTTCGGCCTGGATTGGCCAATCCGGTGGTGATGGCAGAGGGTGGTTTGGAGAACCGGTAGCAAAAATCCTATGCCCACCCAATTGCCCGGTTGCCCGCTTGCCAGGCTCACTCGCTTTTCCCGCCCAAATGGTAGGAATAGGTTGTAAAAAATGCTTTTAAAAGGTTTTTTAAAAAAGGCTCTGATGATTGTGCAGCTCAACTGAGATCATCAGAGCCTTTGTTTTTACTTTTAAAAGCATTTTTGTACAACCTATGTTGTAAAAAAATGCTTTTAAAAGGTAAAAAAAAGGTTCTGACAATCACAGCTGAGCTGCCTGATCTTCAGAGCCTTTTTTTATTTTTAAAAGCATTTTTATTACTTAAAAGTGCTTTAAAAAGTAAAAAGAGTTGGTCTTGCCCACCCAGTCACATGACCACTACCAAGTCATGCCCACAGAACCAGTGGCAAAAAAGTTTAGATTTCACCACTGCTCTGTGGTAAGTCAACTGATAAACAAGCCCCTTGTTTCATCATGCTTTGACAGCTTCATTCCAAGAACAAGACTTGGGAAGCACTGGTCACAATCATATCATGTCCTGGTAGCCTCCTGGATGGATTACTATATCACAGGGGTGTCAAACGTGATTGCATTGAGGGCCGCATCAGGGTTGTGTTTGACCTCAAAGGGCCGGGGGTGAGTGTGGAACATGGCCAGGGTGGGTGTGGTCATGGTGGGTGTCACATGGGACTTGTGTTACGGGGCACCTGGGGTGGCCAAGTGCTAAGGCAGGACATCCCTGAGACCGACCCTCACTCTCATTATAATCTCCTTCCTTTTCTTCTTTTCCTTCCCTCTTCATTCTAAATTCTTCTTTCTTCCCCTCTTTCCTTATTTTTCCTTCCTTGCTCTCTTCCCATCTTTTCTCTTTCCCTTTCTCCTTTCCTGCCCCTTCTTGAATGCTCAAATTCAAATGCATTTCTTCTTTTGTTTTGTTTTTAGTTTTGATAGCTCTCTGCCAGTCAAAACGGGCTGCGGGGTAGCTGCATGTTCACCCCCTGTGGCCCGTTTTTGGCCTAGATGGCCTCCTACAGCACTCTGGCAGCAAAATGAGGGTTGCCAGAGTGGTGTAGGAGGCCTTCCAGACTGAAAACAGGGCATGGGGTGGCCGCACGTGATCCTCCCGTGACCAGTTTTGGCTGCCAAACACACCGCAGGCTGGTCCTTTGCTATTTGCAGGCCGGTCCTACGGACCAGATCTAAGCACTGGACCTAGAGTTTGACACCCCTGCTTTATTATATACTACTTAGGGCTGTCCTTGAAGAGTGTCTGGAAGTTTCAGCTGGTGCAGAATGTAGTGGCAGAGGAGTTATGTGTGCCCCAGAACAGAACACATTATACTACTGCTTTGCAAGCCTGACTGCCACTGAACGCTACCCAGAGATTATGACTTAACATAAACCATGATCAACTTCAAGTCATGATTATTGAAAAACAATCTAGTTTATTAATATACTTTGTGTTGTGTTTATAAACTGCAATCACTGGTTAATACATGATGACAAATTAAGATTAGGAGACAATTAAATGAGTAACTGGCAAGTTCCAGACATATCTGTCAGAACAGAAAGATGAAATATACATTTGTTATCTCACACATGCAGCTTTGTGTGTGTGTGTGTGTGTGTGTGTGTGTGTGTGTGTTTGTGTGTAAGAGGCAATCGTTATGCCTTCAAATCAGTGTTGACAGGCAATTGGCTGGACAAGGCACTGCAGTTTTATTGGAAGGTTTTTAGAAGTGATTTGCTATTGTCTGCTTCCTGGGACTAAGAGAGAATGAGCGGTCCAAGATTATGAAGCTGGCTTTGTGCCTAAAATGAGGCTAGTACTCACAGTCTCCCAGTTTACAACCTGATACCTTAACTGCCAAATTAATTCTCATTCCATGTTTACAAACTTTCAAACTTACCCGGAATGTATGAGTTGTGTTGGGCCTTGAAAACTGATCCATTAAGACAGTTCGCTCTCTATGAGGTCGTCGTTCCAGACTGTGAGGTACTGCACTGGATATTCTGCTGTGAAGATGTTTTCCTCTATGCTGAAAATAGAAAGGTGAAAGATGTAACCAGTTACTGGGTAGAAAAATTTTAAAATGTTATTAGCAGTTGAAGTAAATCGAATTATTGTACCTGGGCTATGACATTATGTAAATCAGTACATCTCTTTCCTTGAAAGCTTAAGGAATAATATGTCTGTACAGGTAGTCTTCGACATGACCACAATTGGGAGCATAATTTGCATTGCTAAGCAAGGTGATTCTTAAATGAATTGTTTTGATTTTACTTTTTCTGTGACAGTTGTTAAGTGAATCATGCAGCTTGCATGTTAAGCAAACCAGCTTCTCCCATTGACTTTGCTTGTCGGAAGCCAGCTGGAAAGGTCACAAATGATGATCACATGACCCCAGGACACTGCAACACATTGCCAAGCATCTGAATTTGATCGTGGGGATGCTACTACAGTTGTAAATGTGAGGATCAGTTGTTATTTTTTTCAGTGCAGTTGTAATTTTGATTGGTCACTAAATGAATGATTGTTAGTTGAGGACCTCTAATATAACATTCTGATAGATTCTATATATGGTATCCCTTCCTGCAATACTACCCTGCACCAGGGCTCAAATAGTTCTGAAAGCTAATGCAGTATATATAGTCACCTAAAACTGCTGATTGATGAGCAAAACTGCCAAAAGAGGATTTGAACTTCATAGAATAAAGTCTGGCTATGTATATTCTAATGAAGCTAGTTATATCCTGCTTCCTGGTGGTCAACGTAACTGCTTTACAATTGTCTTTTTATTGCCTCCTCACAAATAACTATTTTTTTAACCAGCTTCTGAGCACCTAGGCAAGCAGTTCTAAAATTGCCTACTTAGACTTTTGCAAAGGAGTTTCCGATTAAGATAACATGTTTTAGCATGAACAGAGAAAACTTTAATTGCATAGTAATTTACTTCATCTAAACTAATGGTAGGTTTTTATTTTCCCTTTTTCCTGGAATGTACGTTCCTCTAATGCAGGGGTGAAATCTATTTACCTTCCCTACCAGTTCGGAAGTGCATGCATCGTGTCCTCTTGGACCCTGTGCCCATGCACACAGTAAAAAACAGGTTACTTCATGGTTAAAATCAGGAAGTAACAATGACTGGGGGGTGGGTGGAGCCTCACGCTGCCATTGCTACCAGTTCTCCGAATCACCGGCTGCCATCGCTACCGGTTCAGCTGAACCGGTCTGAACCAGTAGCATTTCACCCCTGCTCTAATGTCCAATGTTTTAAAGATTTAGAATAGAATAGAATTCTTTATTGGCCAAGTGTGATTGGACACACAAGGAATTTGTCTTGGTGCATACTCTCT
>JANHFM010000455.1:0-12978 GCA_032468115.1 Grayia smithii | reverse complement strand
TGGCTGTTGTAGGTATGTCTGGGATGGGAGTTGTGGAGACAGATGGCTGTGGTTTCCTTTCAAACCTGCAGTAAAACCTGGGATAAACCTGGGATAATGTAAAATATGTACCACTTCCCAGTTAAAACTATCTCTGTTATGAAATTAAGTTTCATCATGATTTTTGACTACCCCTTCACATTGGGTGTGTTCTATAAATCTTACACTTCTTTGTCCTACATCTTCAAGTCAGATCAAAACTTTATTACTGTCATAGATCAATTCTTAAGCTATGTTTTATAAATGAAAGCTTTGTCTTCTAAATCTAAAGAGTCTTTGATTATGAATTTATAAATTTTGAATCAGTTTGTTACCTTGTACAGTATTGAGATGGCAGTGAGTTATACTAAGCTTCAAGTTATTTCCTAAATGTTTTGATGTATGATGGCCTTGATGCTCTTTGAGCTTGCTTGTTTTCTTGCAGACATTTTATTACCCAAACTAGGTAACATCATCAGTGCTAGTGTATGGCAGAGATATTTTCCCATGGTTGTGATGACAAGATTATGATTAGTTGTGCAGCTAGACATTTCTTTATAAAATTTTGTGGTTTTATATAGCAAAAGATGTTGCAAGAAAATGAATTTAGGTGAAATATGCAAATGTAAATTGTGACTATTGCTGATGTAACTGTTTTATTTCACCTTCAGCTAAAGAAATTTAACCATTTGAAATCTGATATCAACATATCAAATCCCTTTGCCTACCTGTGCATGTAGTCAAAACTACTAGGTATACCCTTGCATGAAGACAAACAGGGGTGGTATATCCTCTTTTGTTATTTAGAAGATATGAAACAGCAATTATCCATCAATTACAAACCTGAGCTTGGTTTTAGATAAATTCATATCAGTAATTCCTTCAGATCTGGAGCATCACTGAATGGCAATCAACAGACTTCCAACCCCTTCCATGCAGTTATGCTTTCCAGAATTACCATCTCAATGGAATTCCCAAATCAACAAGGCAACAAATTCCTTTCTGGAATTCCCACCTCAATGCCAAGACAGTTTTGAAGGGCTGGTATAAGAATTATTAATTCAATATACCGTACGTTGATTATTTTGAACACTTGAAAATGTTTTCTAGAGGCTGCTCTTATCTCCTTTTCCTGTTTCTCTCTAGCTCATTTATGGCTCTCCTCCGATAAGGAACGATAAAATTCCAGGCCTTTCATTTTATCAGATGGTTCCCCCAGAAGAACTTCAGCATAAAGGGATTCTCTCACTGCTCCTGCATTTTAATTGGACATGGATTGGGATTTTTATCATGGACAATGACCAGGGAGAAAATTTGTAGAAACAGTGATTTCTCTTTTTCCCAAAAATGGGGTTTGTGTTTCTTTCATTCACCGATTCCCCAAATTTAGTGTTTTCACTGGATTTGAGGGCATGCTTCAGCAGGGGGCAAAAATCTATGATCATGTCATGAGTAGTAAGGTTAATGCATTGGTGTACAATGGAGAATTCCTTGCTATGAGCTATTTGTTATGGCTGCAGTATATTCCAAACATAGAAGAGGTGAGAAGTAAACCAAAAGGTATTGTTTGGATAATGACAGCACAGATGGAGTTCAGTTTAATCCCTTTTCAACATGCTTGGGATATAAAAGTAATTGATGGTGCCCTTTTCTTCACAATGCATTCTACTGCTCTATCAGAGTTCAGATCATTTGCTGGAAAACAAAACCCCTTCACCACAAAGGGAGATGGATTCATCAGACAGTTCTGGCAAGAAGCCTTTGACTGTGTATTCCCAAATGTTGTTATGAGTGATGTGCCTGAGAATATTTGCAGTGGTACAGAGGATTTAGAAAGCCTTCCTGTGACTCTTCTTCAAATGGACATGACTGACCACAGTTACAGTATCTACAATGCTGTACATGCCATAGCTCATGCTTTACATGCTCTGTCCTCTTCAAGAGATACTGAGAGATTAATGGCAGTTAGAGTAGCAAGGAAGATTCATAGTCAACACTTCTGGAAGGTAATACCTTTATTAGGCAAAATACTAAGTTTAATGTGAACCCTGGATCTGTACTTTGACTGACTTCCTAGAATTGGGGGGGGAGAGAATCATGCTTCAATTAGAATGCTGTGCATCTATTTATTTCCTCTATCTTAAGTATTGATTACTATATAACTATTGCCCACTGAGTTCTGTTGGGACTCCACCTATGCTACTTAACTTATAACTTCAGAAAGCTTATTTAACAGCCTACAGGAATATCATTTGGAAATGTATCTGTTTTTCTATGTCTCTATGATTGTCTGGTAATCCCAAATTATTACATTTTCTTTTCAATTTAGTTCCACTATTTTTTGAGAAATGTTGCTTTTAACAACACTGCTGGGGAACTGGTCTCCTTTGATCAGAATGGGATTGTATCAGCTGAATTTGATATTATCAATTTGATTGCTTTCCAAAACAAGTCATTTCTTCATGTGAAAGTTGGTAACATGGACCATTCAGCTCCCCCAGATAAAGTATTAACCATCAGTGATGAGATGATAACATGGCACAGCTGGTTTAACCAGGTAGGATTTAGTTATTGTTTCTGAATCAACAGGCTTTCTCTAACTTGATATGTAATTTTATCATATTGGACAAAAAGAAATTCTTACATAAAGTTAGTTTCACATGAACAACTTCTAGACTTCTCATTATGTGTAAAATTGATTATTAACTTTTTTAGGTGAAAGTTAATGAGTCATCATGTTTTCATGATATAATAATATAGTAATGTAATGCAATGTAATGTATGTAATTATAACAGTGTTATTATATAATATTATTATAAGAATTTATGAGTGCATTTGTTTAATCTAAATACAAGTATATTTAACTGAGCTTTATATTTCTGTTTTTACAATATAAAAGTCTTTTCTGAACCATTATTTCTATGCCTAAACTGGAAAGATGCCCATGCCATATTTGCATCATTTCATATGTGGACACTAGACCAAAAGCTTCCAGATATATAAATTTCAACTTTAATTACTAGGTGATACCCATTTCTGTCTGCGGTGAAAGCTGTTATCCTGGGTTCAGCAAAAAAGTGAAGGAGGGAGAGTCATTTTGCTGTTATGACTGCATCCCATGCCCAGAAGGAAGGGTTTCAACCGAAAATGATAAGATACAGTCATTGACTCATGATTTTTTTTTCTGAAGAAATCCATACAACAATTAATTACATGTTGATTATGCGAACATGGTGTTCGCTCTAAAATGTGGGGAAGTTTTCTAACCTGGAAATTAATAATTTAGTCCATGTGGAAGAATCAAATATAAATTGGCCATTAATTATCGATGATGATGGCTAAATTGGACAACCATTTGTATGAAATGGTATAGGATTTCCTGCTTGAGCAGAGGGTTGGATAGAAGACTTCCAAGGTCCCTTCGACTCTGCTTTTCTATTCTAAATTACTTTAACAGATCTCCATTCTCATCCTAAATTATTTATGAAACAACAGTTATTACTGTATACATTGCATCATTGAACAATGTTTATATTGCTTTTTTCTTGTTTATCATATATAAAATTGTCTAGACAAATGGTTTTCTTTATGTTAAATATCTTTTGTGGTTATACTATGGCCATGGACCCCCCCAAGATTCCACTCAAGATTTGAATCATAATATTTTCAAATCTTCATGGATCCTGTGACCACAGGTTGAGAACCAAGAAATATAGTTTCTCTCTTGTAGTTTGAGTAGCCTGAAACTTGCTGTTTTTAAAACAAACTTGTTATCTTGGGTTTTTTCCTAGTCTCTATGTTAGGAAGTAGAAGCTATCTGGGTGAAATTATATTAATAGTTCACAGGTTAACACCATCTTTTTTACTAGATTGATTTTCTATTTTTCAGTTGTATGCCCTCCAGAATGATTTTTAAAAATGGCCTTTTAGAGTTCATAGATAAAGAAATGTTTCTCCTAATATACATATCTTCTATTTCTAAAAAACAGCATGGGCAAAAGCACACATATTTGTGTGTGTGTGTGTGTGTGTATGTGTGTGTGTGTGTGTGTTTTCTTTTCCTCTCCTAAGCACCTGATTAACCCAAATATGGTAGGGAGCATACTGCTTCCTTTTTGCCCTTCGACCTTATCTCCAGGGGTCATCCAGGCAGTAAATTTCATGACATACGCTTTATACGTTAGATTTGTATTTGCTGAGAAATAAACAAAGAGAGACTAGTATAGATCTATTTCGAGCTATTTAGCTCTCATCAGCTAGCCATACCCTTCTGGGATTTGAACATATAACCTATAACCAAATTTCACATATAAAGAGTATGTCGCGAAAATTTACTGCCTGGATGACCTCAGATGCTTAAGACAGGAAAAGAAAACACACATAACCTTCCCTAATGGCTTGTGCAAAACCTTTTATTAAGCATTCCATTTATTCTCACACATGCTTCACTTCAATCATACAGTACTTTGCTGTTATCACATTTAGTGATCAACCTTTAACTTTAATTGTAATTATAGCCCAAGTCAAAAGATGGCCCAGTGAAATCCAATTCAGTCCTTTATTTGCTTATGCCTGTCAGGTTCATACCTGTTTGTTCATACAAACAGACCCACATATGCATTATTCAAGCTAACTATTTTATTATGTTCTGTTTATAATATGGAATCTCTCCAGTCTGGCTGCCTACTCCTAGAAACAATTAGATAGGATTCCAAGCAACTTGGGGTTGGGGTTATCCACAGATCTTTTGTGGTTGTGCAGTGACACTGAGCTAGCTTTGTGCTGGAACCCTTTTCCTTGCCAGGCTAGGTGCTTCCCAGCATCACCCTCCTCCCCACAACAGCTCCCTCTCTCTTCATTTTCTGAGTTCTCATAGGAACTTGGGACAGGAGGGAGGAATGCAAGCTGAATAGTATCTTTCACACCAAGTCTGAGGTATCTGTTGTGCCAGGCAGTGGGTCCCCCAAACATCTAGATCAGAGATGGCAAACCTTTTTGGGACCGAATTCTCAAACCAGAATGCATATGCATGTGCGTCCATGTGCGCACACTGGAGCACTGGAAATCCAAAGACCAGCTGGCTGGTGCATGCATGCCTGTTTTTTGGATGGTTTTTGGCCATTTTTCGGGCCATTTTCAGGCTGTTTTCTGGCACTGTAGCGCCTGCGAAGACCTGCTGACCAGTGCACTGGAAACCAGAAGAACAACATACACACCAGAAACTAGAAGAGAAGCTGGCTACAGTGTGCATGCCCATAGAGACAGCTCTGCGTGCCACCTCTGGCATGTGTGCCATAGGTTCACCATCACTGATGTAGATGATTAGAAAATTCCTTTCCCTTAGTAAATACAACTCAGAAGCTGAACGTTGCAGCTCATTTAGTGCCATGTTTTCCTCTGGAATGATCCCCTTTGCCTTTCCCTTCTGGGCATCTGCCCTTCTCTTTGTCACCCTTATTTTCATGGGCTCCTTTTCATCAACCTCTGTCATGACTAGAACAAGAGGGGGAAACTCTGTGTAGCAAGACCTTGGGTTTGGGTCCTTTGGCCACCCAAGCTCCCATTGTATGTCTTCCAAGCTTGAGTCCAGGTGCACACAAAGATTGTACAAATAGCCCAGGTTCTGAGGCACTACTTGGCCCACAAACTCAGCTTACAGGACAGCCTTAAACAGCCTTTTGGAAACTCTGCCACTCGGATTCCCATATACAACTCACATTGGGCTATGAAAGTTCTTATCTTATCTGGTTCTCCTCCAAATCTTATTGGCAAGCCTCCATGGTTTCATACAAAACTGGCTGCAAAACTGGAGATGTTTATATTGTAGGGGAGACTGAAGCTGGTGGCATTGGGATATTCTGAATTTACTGAATCAGCTGAAGTATCGTCTCTGCTAGGCACTTCATTTCATTTCATCCCAACACTGTAGCACAGCATTAACCATGCCTTGGTCCTCTGCCACTCCTGTGTGAGGATCTGTGGCCACACATGTAACTTTGTCTATCTTTTACTTACAGGGAGTAAATATCAAGAACAAACAAACAACCACATCCATTCAAGTTAACCACTTTACTGTGTTCTGCCTATAATATAAGAATCTACCAAATCTGGCAACCTACTCCTGGAAAAAAATAGATAAGACTCCAAGGAACTGAGGTGAAGTGGTTGTCAACCTAACCATTTTACAATTGTGCAGTGACAGCAGGGTATCTCTGTGTTGGTCTCTCCTCCCAGCAAGGTTGAGTGCTTCCCAACACACCTAATGGAAAGAATCTTGCCTTACTAAAGTGATATAACCTTCTCACTTACTAGATATATCTTCAAAGAATCTATAGTGTGGCTACATTATATATATATATTATATTATATATATATATATATATATATATATGCAACGTTTCGACTAAATCTCACCCATCATCTTCAGGCTGGTGTCTTCAGCTTCGTTCTTCTGAGAGCCTGAAGATGCCTCCAATTTTACATGGGAGAAAACCCGAATGACCAAAGACCTACATACAAACACCCGCGAAAACCTCAGAAAATGTGTGTGTGTGTGTGTGTGTGTGTGTATGTGTGCAACTCTTGGCTTATTCAGGTTTTTTCCCATGTAAGGAAGTTTTTTCTTCTTTTCTGACTGTGTTCTTGTATTCTGCGATGCGTGCATTTATTCTCCTATTAGTTTGTCCAATGTATATGTCTGGGCAGAGTTTGCATGGTATTTCATAGACTCCTTGGTTTTCTAGCTGGATCTTGTCTTTGGGGTTTCTTAAGATGTTGGGTATTTTTTGGTCAGTGTAGAAGGCTGTCTTGATATGTTTTTGTATCCAAAATTGTTTGGGCTTTTTACACATCCATCAAATATGGTAATATTTCTTTACATGTTCACGCATTCAACAAAGATTCAAAGCACCTTTATAAAATTCTTTAGTGTCAAATACCAACAATGAATCTTTTAATAAAATTTCTCTTTAAAGATAGAACATAATATACATTTGAGCCACATATTTTATTATTTATTTTATTTTTTAAATCTGTATGCCACCCATCTCCCCGATAAGGCAATTCTGGACAGCTTATAAATCATAAAATGATAACTTAAAATAATTAAAAATTTAAGATTTATTCAAATTATTTTTTTTAAAAAACTATGCAAAAACCAGGAACCAAGAGACAGATGGTACAGGAATAGATATTATCCTGTCAACTACCTTCAATAGTGAAGGTTTCCCTCACAGGCCCAAGCCAATTGGCAAAACCAGAATTTTGGTCTTCTGGAAGTCCAAAAGAATATAAAATTCCAGCCGCTTTCTTGGTTCCAAAGCCTGATCTCCAGGTTAGATATAGAGGGGGATATATTATCTTGGAAATGTACCCTTCTGGGTTTTGAATGTGGGAATAGCCTCAGCTCCAATGCCAATATGGGGATGTATATATACCCTACTGGACTGGGGTGATTCTGGAGATTGGGATGGAGGCAAATGATTTGCAATTGTTATCCTTTCTCCATTGGCAGTACCAGTTTGTGTTATAGGGAAGAAAAGTACATTCCTAGATCCATTGTAGGGAATGCTTCAAGTCTCTCTAGGCAGATTAGCCTCCAGTTTATCATCTATTTGAAGCTATAGGGTGACAGGATGGACTTTAGCTTCATCTGTCTGTTGAAGATATCAAATTGGGTCATGCCCTTTGGACATCTAGCCTCTGGGGGTGAAATTTGCTCCCATCCTCCTGACCTTCTGTAAGGGTCTGAAGACCTGTCTTGAGACCCCAATCACGCTGGAGGAAGTTGGTGGACCAATAGAAGATCCTACCTGCTATTATGTATGTATATGTGTATGTATGTGTATATGTATATGTATATACATACACAAAGTGTGTGTGTATATGTATATGTGTGTACCTGTATGTATGCATACATACACATATACACACACACACCATTTTGTTTTATTTTTTAACCTTGTAAGCTGCCCAGAGTTAAATAAATGAAACACTAAGCAAATGATGCTGCTTAGGTACTTGGTCAATGCCTGGAGGCTAAAAGAGCCTGACTGGGGGCAGTGGGGGAGCGGAAACCAGCTGCAACTCACCCCTAGCAAAATAGAATATCTGTGCTTTTATGTCACCCTTGGGGTGAGGAAATGTGACATTTCTGAACCTGGACAAAATAAGACAGAACTAATTTGTGCTCTTAGTGCATTCATGCCCTAATAACAGGTATCTGAACAGGCAAATGAAAACATAGTCCACTAGAAAGAAGGACTAATGGGGTGGGGGTGGGGTGAGAAGAAACTCTGTTTAAATTTCGGTGACAAAAAAATTGAGTGAAAAGCTGTAAAAACATGTACTTGGGCCTCCCTGTATAGGAAACTTTTATTGGCATTAGAAAGACTGATTCTTTCTTCAGTATTCTTTTGCCATTCTGTCCACTCTGATACACTGCAATGATGCATATGAATCCCCTCAATACCCATAGAATTCCGATTCTTCCTGAGGTTTACAAAGTCCATTCTGATATATTTGTAGATGTTTTATATGCAGTAACCTGTCCTCAACTGTACTAGCTGAAAAGGTCATTGTCAATAGACTAAAAAGACTAGTTTTTAGTGAATGTCCTTGGCAAATCCTTGTTCTCTTGCCATAATTGCATGTCAGTGAATGAAATTTAAAGTAATTGTTTTTTTTAATGGCTAAAAATCAGTTTAAGGCAAATCTTCAGCTTAAAGGTGTCTATCAGAACACTCAAAATGTCTATTTTCTTTGGGTCTGTCTGCATCTCCATGACTATTTGAAAAAAAATTAAGCAATCATTTGGACTGAATAGTTTAGAAATCTGCCTTTTATTCATTTTTAAGCAGACATTATTCATATTTATACCCTAATATGTAATTGGTGGTCCCCAATTTATGTAAAGTTTAGGTATAGTCATGCTAACTTCTATGATATTCCAAGGCTGACTCATATTATCAGCAAGCCAGCTTCAAATACCACATCAAAAACATTCATAAATGCCTTACCCACAAATTATGGCATCATTTTATCCACAATCACCATTGAACAATAAGTCAACTCTGAAAACATTATTTTGTCAGTTCTTCCCTAGAGAATTGAACTCAGACTTAATAGTTACCATCTGGTTCGTGCACTTAAATTACTATTATTAATTCTGCTATTTCTTAAAATCCCACTGAATTTCAGCTCCCATTAGAAAGAATAATAAAAAGACAAATGTAGGATATTCCTACTCTCTTTCTCTTAAATTATTAATACCATTTAGAGCTGCAAAAAATATTGGCAGAGTTGTGGATGGTTAAGGGTTCCCATGTCTGATCTAGAATATAACAAGAATAACACAGGATGTGTTAATTTCAAAAATACTAATGGCTTTATTCTAGGAATTAGAATGGTTCTTTGAGATTTAGAAATGTAATAAGGGGGTTCTTTGACATTTGCCCTTGTAATGGGGAGGGAAATTTTATTGGTCTTAATGTTAGTGTTAAGTCCACATGTGGTGCGTGTGACTCATAGATGCAGCATCTTTCATCCCTATCTTCCATATCACAAGTACCATAATCCAGGAGACATAATGGTTGGTGGAATTTCATCTGAAGTTGGACCAGTCTCTGAAAAAATCACTTTTGGAGGTCATCCCCCACCAGTATTGTCTGGCCAGTTTGTGTAAGGAATGTAATCATTGTTTGTTCATATTTTCCTGTCTTTTTGATTGCTAAAATAATTAATGATGATATTTCCATCAGAAAATAATAGCTGATTGACTAGGCGAAATTAAGGAGATGCTAAGAACAGAATTCTTTTATCGCCCAGGCAACATATAATGTGAAAAAAAATGAAATAGATAAAGAAAACTTCTTACAACTGAGTATCTACAGGTGGACTTCTACTTCTAGTGATTTCTACATAGTCTGGGTTAGGACAGGAAATGCTGATTTAGAGCACTTTTTCATTTTTCTATATAGATACATTAAGTTGCTTTATATCTAATAGAAAAAGAACTCCTTCAAACATACTGCAGGAACTTCTAATCCAAGTAACAATACAGGGGTGTCTGCAAGTCTGGCTCTGTGCCAGATGACTGAGTGTCTTTCCTTTTGAAAGCCACATTATACATGTGGATTCCAGATATTCCCTGTGTTTTAGGTCTTAAATTATTTACACAGTTTTCCTGCAGAAATGTATGTGTTTTGACAATGAATGTTGAATTCTTTATCATATACTCTGATATTTATCTGCCCATTAATTCTATAATCCCAATGGCTATTAGTCTTCTGTATTCAGAACATGGAATTTATTGATGGAACTGGCCTGTTATACTGGAACTATTGCTTAGAATATAAATGCTAGTAGAATATACTTCTGATGTGTAATGCAACTCTCATTGTAGTGGAGTTCCTAAGAATTACCAACACATTCTGGCTTTGGCATTTGCAGTAAAGGAAGTCAATGAAAACCTACAAATCTGACCCAATCTGACCCTGGGCTTCCATATTTATGATAGCTATGACAACGCTCAAAGGACTTATCAAGCCACCATGCTACTTCTATCAGCAACTGAGAAACTGGTTCCCAATTACCTATGTAACATCCAGAATAAAATCATAGCTGTTATTGGAGGACTGGATGCTGAAATCTCCCTCCATGTGGCAAATCTCTTGGATATCTATAAGATTCCACAGGTAGGTTGGACATCCTTGTATGGAAATGTCATTCTACTTTTAATGTCCTGCTTTTACAACAGAGCTTGGTATTTTTAGTGTTATGTATATTCAGATAAATGTATATTCAAATAAATAATTCAGATGTTCATTTTTCATGAATAACTAGGTAGCTGATTAAATCAGTGATTTAATTCACATGGATTAAGAGTAACATGATGTGTAAATTTTAATGGGTGATTTCTTTAAAAAAAACTCAACCATTTTCTTAGTAATTGCATGAATTATGCTATCATATTACATAATTGGTTGATTCATTTATCTGCATGCATCATTGTTCAAAAATAGCGTACTTGGAATTTGTCAATCTGGTTTTAGTGTTAACATGTTGCATTAACTCAGCCAGTGGATTGGAATGTAATCCAATTTAAATCAATCTCCAAACTTAATCCTCAATAAATTAAGACCCACTATTGTTAAAGGAACCAATCTGCAAATGATTAGTGTAATCTGCAATGTTTTTCAATGTTAAATTCCAACAGAAATTCAGCCACAGATCTTGTTTCCTTTAAACTAGATGAATCTAGCTCTGCATATAAAAAGGTTTTTGTTAGAGATTAATTGCTTTGAAAAAAATCAATATTTTAATATCCGTAAAATTTAATTGCACAGTAATAAATAATTATCTCCAACTAGATAGAGAATATCCAGCATACTGTGAAAGTATCAGCGGACTTGATTCCCAAATCTCCTTTCATGTAACAACAAAGAGACTTTGACACAGCTACCAAGATTACTTTCCCTTTTCCCAACTCATGATTGTACTTGTTTAATCTTCAAAAATTATATTTCACTAAGCTTTAAACTTCTGCTCTTACAGTGCAAAACCATTTTCTAAATTATTATTGCTCTCCCTAAATTGGGAAGGTGCCCATGAAAAACTTTCCCCCTTTCAAATGCATTGTGATTGGTTAAGTGGCAAGACATTTATTCATAAAGTTACATTTTATGTTCTTATATAGCAAAATTTGTTTTTTTTAAACCTAATTTTATTGAAATCTGCAAATATTAATACTAAGTTACTCTCTCTGAAGTAACTTTTGTTTCACTTCAACTGTTAGAAAATAGATAAATGTGGAAATCATGTTGTCGATTTGTGTATATAGGCTAAACTACTAAGTATATCATGCATGTAGACAAACAAAGATTATATCTACTCATTCAATATTTTGATAATATGAAAAAGCAATTGCCCATCATGTATGAATCTGCTACTTGATTTTAGATGAATTCATATAAGTAATTCCTCCAGAGTTGGAGCATCATTGAAATGTAATTCAACAAACTTCCAACACTTTCCAGACTGTTATGCTTCCAGAACTAGAAATTCCTGGAATAAAAATTCAGGGAATTCTCATCTCAATGAGGCAGACAAGAATGTTTTAAGAGGTTGATAGAAAGGTAGTCTTCAGCTTTTACCCGTACATTTAATGACTATTCAAATTACAGTGACTTCAAAAAAAGTGATTTGCAATCTGTACCCACACTTATGGGTATCTTAACATCACCCTTACAGTCATGTGATTTCAGTTTAGGCACTTGGCAACTGGCTCCCATTTACAATCATTACAGCATCCTGTGGTCACAATTTGCAACCTTTTTTTTTGCCAATTTCTATTTTTAAAAAAACAGCAAAAACTATTTGGGAAGCTGCATTCACTTCATAACTGTGAAAATTTGTTTAACAACCAAAGCAAAAAAAATTGTAAAATCAAGATCAATAAAACTTATGATTAAAATAATTTACACTGGAAATTCTGGTCTTAATTATGGTTGCTAATTAGCACTACCTATAACATTATTTTAAATATATATGTGTGTATTGCTATGAAAATGTTATCTATATGTTTCTCTTATGTTCTTTTTCTATTTTTCTCTAGCTCATTTATGGCTCTGCTCCAGTAATCAATGATAAAACCCCAGGCCTTCCCTTTTATCAGATGGTTCCCCCAGAAGAACTTCAGCATAATGGGATTGTCTCTCTGTTCCTGCATTTTAACTGGACATGGATTGGGATCCTTATTATGGACAATGATCAGGGAGAAAAATTTGTAGAAAGTATGATTCCTCTTTTTTCCAAAAACAGGGTTTGTGTTTCTTTCATTGAAAAATTTCACAAACTAACCGATTTCAGTAGACTTGATAGCATGCTTCAACAGGGGGGGGGGGGGAATCTATGATCTTGTCATGGGTGGTAAGGTTAATGCCCTGGTGTTCAATGGAGAA
>JANHFM010000451.1:146009-156172 GCA_032468115.1 Grayia smithii | reverse complement strand
TTTTAATTGCTGTTCAGCTTTAGCAGAAGCCTGGCCTGTAGAAGTGTAGCTACAATAGTGATATTTTCCAAGCATAGAGATCAAAAAATGAATGGGAAAATGGTTAAATCTGCTAAAATTGCTCATCTCAGGAATTCTGTGGCCATAAGAAGAATCTGGGACTTTGTATTAGGGTTTGTAAAGCATCTCAGTGCAACCTCTGCAGAGGAAATCTTAAGGTAGGCTGAGCTTGCTAAGAAAATTGTCAGCAGATTTTTACCCAAAGAACCATTAAAATGAAAGTGGATTTGGGGCCATTACTAGAATGAGAATAAAATACAGAAGCGGAGTTAAGGAATCTGCCCCATTAAATTAACAGAGACAAGGTTGGAATAAGATGGCCTCTCTGACCTTGAGGTTTGTCTTGATTCAAATCCAACAACTTTGCCCCCTACGTCAAGTTCCAACATGATTTGATTTGATTAACTAGAGAATTTGGGTAGTTCCAGTTCCAGTCCAGAAGCTACCAGGTTGGAGAAAGCTTTGTTAGTTATTTTACAAAATCGTGTGTGATTAGAAGAGAACTAAATTTCTTAGTTGTTCCTTATTGTAGGATTTTGAATGTATAAAATTTCTTTTGTCCTTTCTCTCATCCATTCATTCTTAGACCAGCCTTGTGGGTCACTTTTCCCATTCACAATATACCATTTGGAGGTTGGTTGGTTGGTTTCAGATTGTGTTGCCTGCCCACAGCCTCTTATCAATCCCATGGCTCAAAAGAAATATTACGCCGGCTATCACATGACATTTGGACCAGTGAATCAAAAGCACTGCTTTGCATTGGTCATGAAATCCACCGCTTCATAATCCTCAGTAATTAAGGCTACAATTTACAGTAGAGGTGAGCGATGAAAAAACGCTTCAAGAGGGACAAGTCAGCATCCAGTTAAATGTTCAAATAGAAAGGTGCCTGGGAATGTTAAATAATAACAAGGTCATGTGAGATATTTTTGGGGGGTAGGGGTGGGAATGAGGCTGTCAGCTGAAAGTTTATTTGCTCATGGAAGCACTTAGCCGGGGTTTGTTTTAGTGGGATTATGTGTTCTTTAGCTTTTGAAAAGCAAAACGGGTGGTCTCCTCTTTCTTCCTCTGCCTCTTTCCAGCCCCCCTCCTTCTTTGCCATCCAATTTCGATGTTAATTCCTCATCATTGTTTGCATGGACCTCTGCTGAGAGCAGTTACGGAGGCTAATTTTTCCATCTGTCCTGCTTGGGCCAGTGACTGGGGAAGCATGGTTGCTGTTACCTCCTTCAGGGCATTGATCAGTGGAGCGTTAAGCTTTTAATTGAGGTGTAAGTGTATCAGCTCAAGGGGGAGGTAGTGGCCGGTGGTGTAGTACAGGCTGGCTGTAGCACAGCGCAGAGCTTTCAAAGAGGCAAGAGCTCTTTTGCACTCACCAGTGTTTGGGCAAATACGAAGAAGTAGCCAGCTCTGGAGAGACGCCAGCTCCATCGCTATGATTCTAGGTGAGTGCTACACAACTTACTTTCATTGCCTTCTGCTTTTGTGCCCTTTGGATTAAATGTGCATATGCCTCTTTCTCCACCCCCACCCCACCCCCACCCTCTCTGGATGGGAATCAGCATCACTTTTATTTCAATGAGCGATCTTTTACTCCCCCATGTGTGTCTGTATAGGATGTAGAGGCTTCGTAGTATGAGAAGGCATAGACGTTTTCACCTGCTTTGCAATCTTGCTGAAAGACTAAGCTGGTACTCTTTGATCCTGGCAGAAGTATTTGTATAAAGGTTCAGGTGGCATCCGATAAACAATATGTCTCTAAATATGCAGAAGAAAAGGGTTCTTTCATCATTCTCAAAGCTGGGTTTGTTGTAGTTAAACCTGCTATTAAATCAAAGTATCTACTTAAGCAGCTGAAGCAAAAGAGGGACAAAACGGACTGTTGCTGGGAAAAGAGATATTTTATTTATTCTAGGGTTTTGGTACCCAAAAAACGAATTTCTGTCCTGAACCTCCTTTTTATGCAATTCATGCAGCTGTGCATTACATATTGAGGGCAAAATCAAGTTGACTTTTGATTGGATTCAGCTGTCTTGTATTAGTTTCATAAATGTTCCAGCATTTCTTAAACTGCAGCTGGACAGAAACCTGAAAAATCACTGGCAAACTTAAGAGACTTAATTCAAGTATAGGTAAAAATATTTGCAAAAATATTTGGCATACTTAGATCTATTGAAAAAGTCAACTTGTAATTTTGATGCACAAGAGTGTAGGCGTTTCAATTTTGCTGAGCTATAGTTGTCAGGATTTGGATGGTATCTTTTGTATCCATTTTATAAACCTTAGATTTTTATTATTCTTTCCCCTTTTCTTTTTTTTTTTTGGAGTTCCCTATTTTCATTCCCCATTTCTCTGCCTTAATCATTGCCTTCTTACTTTCTTGGGCCTTGAGCTGGAACACGAAAGGAGTGGAAATAGACTAATTTTTGTTTTTTAAAAAAGTAAAACAAAAAAAATATGTATTTATAGTTTAGAGAATGTATAAAAATAATTTTAAGTGCTCTCTCTTAATGAAGAACAATTTATATTGGTTATAAATCAAAATAATAGCAAATATTTTACATCTAGATCAAATTTAGAAATAAACAATTCTTCCTAAAATATAGCAAATTTAGGGTAAAGCAGCCCAAAGAATATTTTTAAAATATTTGGTTTTTTCAGTACAGATTTTTTTTTTAAAAAAAGAAGAAGACATTCTAGAATAAGAAGCATAGGAATTTTCTCTCTATTTCCCTCCTTTTATTGACAGGCCATTTTTTTCTCATGAAACGGAACGGGTTGGGTCACTTTTGATGAACTCTCTTTTTTCAAAACCCTCTTTTGTAAAGAAATTCTACGTCTTTTCAAATCTTGATTACAAGTACCATTTGTGGGGCTTTTGTCTGACTAAGACAGACTGCCGTGCTAGAGAAATCAAAAGAAAAGCTGGCAACCTCAACTACCCTTTGCGCCGGTATTTTCTCTGCATACTGTATGAGGAAGATTCTGCAGTATCTACTGCTGCTTTTTTGTGGGCAGAAGCTGGGGTATTTTGGTTATGGTGATTAGAATAACGTACTGATTATTTGGCTTGGAATGAAATGCTACTCCCCCATAATTTCTGGGTATAAATGTACATTCCTATATGCCTGGGTGCAGACGTACAACAGCAGTCTGGAAGGAGATCGAGCCAGTGAAGGCAAATCATGATAAAACTGTTTGAAGACTCGAATTCCGTTTTTCCTTCTTCAGTCTTCTGTGACTATGTAAGTCCATCTGAAGCAACATATTCAAGAAAGAAATACACACACACACACACCTCTTTCCTTATTTATGGATGGATGGGATTGTTTAGTAGCTGAGGGCCAAGTATTCCTTACATTGTTGTGAAGAAATAGTGAAATTTCAGACCAATTCCTTGCTATTGCTTTGAAGGTTTGAAAGGCAGCTAGACAGTTCGTGGATAGTGTATGTTGTACAGGGAAAACAATACAAAACAATTACTCACCCCCAGTCTTCCTTCTGCTTGTGCTAATTTTATATTATTAAGGACATCTTCAGCCCAGATTGGGCAAGTTGTATTTTATAAGAATGTGTGGTCTAAGAAACGTAACCATCTTCGTTTAGGTCCTTCAGATAGCAGAATTTTTCACTAGCAGTGGTGTAGCACATCAGTTGTCTCGCATGGATGGCTTTAATATTTTTTTTAATAATCCAAAATGTTATGTATGCTGCCATCCCCTTCTGACATAAAATGGTCTTTCCTCATATTTCTGGAATGTATATCCAATTCAGAAGTGATAAATCTAGAAATATTTGCTTCTGTTGTATTTAGATTTCTCTTGTTCCCTTCTTGTAGAGAAACATACCCTAGGAAAAAATGCTGCAATTTTTTTAATTCATTTTTTTAAAAACTAAGAATCGGTTGGGTGCAGACAATGGCATGCTTCTTTCTTTAGCAAAATAAAACATGAGAATACCTTTTTTTCTAAATAATCTTAGATTAAAAAATATTTTGAACTAAGTTTCATTTGTGGTATGCAGATATTTAATGGCAAATTGCCATTGGAACAAAACAATCATGTTAAAGTACATAGGCATAATTTTCCATATAATTTTTAAACCAAAATGGTTTAGCAGTTTTCATGAGCTGTGGGATTTATCCATGGATCTGTCTGCTAAAGGCCCAAATTATAGTTAGAATATTGTAGGAGAAGCTGTTTTCAGCAAGCCAGCCACGGAATGTATACCTCTTCCCTCTGTATGTATCCTGGCTGATACCCAAGCAAAGCTGCAGTAGTATGCACCTAGTTTTCCATTCCCTGGATGTGGTGTTTGTATTCTGACATGTTCAAAGAAAAACAATTTATAATGTGATGTAGTTCATGTTCTAAAAAAAGAAAAGAAGGATGGATGTATTCTAGAAAACCATTCTGACATCCTTGTGTCAGTGCTGCATCCACATTTAGAATCATCCATGTTGTAGAAAAAATTCAAAGAAAGCAGTGGGAAGAGCAGCAAGCATTGACATTGGTACAATGACATAGTTAAACAAATGGGTATAAAATGTACATAATTTGACAAAAGACCAACATAGATAAAATGGTATCTTTAATCATATCAGCTTTAGGTTAGCATCATGGATCATAGAGTTGTGAATGTATACATTGGTTTGCAAAAATAAATGTGTTGACTTAATAATTGACCACCACCCCAAATATTTTTTTTTAATTATGCACATGATTTTTTGAGGTAAAAACTTTTTTCCTTCGGGAAAATTAACCTAATAATAAACAAAAGATACCTTCAAATTAAGATAGCAATCCTACAAATCTGAAAGGAAAATAAAGTTTCTTATCAATCTAGAGAAATTTTTTTAGTAGCCTAGTAATATATATGTATTCCATATTAAATTGGTTGCATTCATATTTTATTGGGGTGAAAGTGTTCTTGCACAATAAGCTTTTTCTCATTGGCCAAGGAAATGTTATGGACTGCTACAAGAATGCAGGAATTATAGTATCAGGCAAAGATACAGTATACCTACTGCATTCTCGACCCCACCTTTTCTCAGTCTATGTGTGTGGGGGGTGTAGGGAACTGTCTTTCATAATTGTATTCATGTACAATGGCAACCATACAAAAACTGAGAAAAGGTGGGGTCGAGAATGCAGTAGGCAGTACTGTACTTTTGCCTGATACTTTGATTCCTGCATTCTTGCAGCTATCCTTATTTCACTCAAATCATTTTGACAGACAGATGATAGATAGATAGATAGATAGATAGATAGATAGATAGATAAACAGACAGACAATAGATACAGATTAAATATAGATATTAAATTCTTCTCATGCTTATGAGTTTTATTTTTTTTTTATCCCCAAATTCTGGTTGTTAAATTCTGGTACCCACTTTCCCTTCAAGTAGTCTTCAAGTTAACTCCAGTTCACTCTTCCAAGTAGTCCTGTTCTAATATTTGGCAAGTTAGCAAGTTTCCAAATAGCAGCCTCTTCAATAATAGCCTGGTAAGCTCAGTTCAGGTTATTCTCAGAAAGGTATCATTCTGTGCTCAGAAACGGATAATCAATGGATATTCCCATTAAGCTAACCATGGTTTGCTAAACAAATTATAGATTCATAAATCCTACTGAGATATACGTGCAGTAAAGACATCATTGTTAAATTCTACTCTTGATGACTGCATGGGCACACATCTATCCAGTTTTCCTATCAGTGATATGAAAGCAGTTTGTCATTGCTTTCTTCTGGGTTATATTTTATTATTTCTCTGCTATAGTCTTGGAATTGTCTGCTAGTCTCCCAACCATATATTAACCAAGTTTCATCTTGCTTAGCTTCTGAAATGCTGCCATCTATTGAGATGATGAGCCATAAGTAATGTTTAGAAATTGCAATGGCTTGATTCACACAATATCCTAAACCTAAATTATAAATATGTTCTTTTTGATTACTTTATTTAATAGATTTAGATACCTGCCGATCTCAAATACATGACTTTAGATAGAGGACAATATTAAAAATGATAAAAAGCATATACAAGAAATATAAAACAGCATCTGGAAAAAATATAAGTGATGATGAAACATTGAGCATAAACAAGATCTGAGCTCTGAGACCTGAGCACACTTGGGGTCTCAGGCTCAAACATAGAACCACATTCTCAGGACCCTTTGAAATGCTAACAGAGACAGGACAATCTATTCTCCAGAGGGATGATATTCCAGAGGATGAGTGCCATAACAGAAAAGGGCCTACCATCCAAGACTTCTTAGCAGATTGCATCCAGAGTATGACCTTCCTACTGGACTGAATGGGAAAAGGAAAAACAGGTGAGAGATGATCTCTTAACCTAATCCCAAACCATGAAGGTCTTCAAAGGCAACCACTCAGATACACATCGGTAGCCAATGTAGCTCATAGAATATTTATGTCACATATGCTGAAAAGCAGGCCCTTTTGGCTGGCTGTATCATCACACTCTGCAGCAGATGAAGTTTCTGAATGATCTTCAAGGACAGATCTTTTATTCCTAGCTTATTTTAATTGTAATGTACATTACATTGCAGTACATTATTGTTCTTGTTTAAATTTTCAAATGTAATAATGAAGTAATCCACTGGGGGGGGGGGGCTCAATATTTCTGTTTTTAAATTTCTGAAGAATGCATTACAGGTTGTCCTCGACTAACAATAGTTCATTTAGTGACCGAAATTACAATGGCAGTGAAAAAAGTGACATTTTACACACTTACAAATGTTAAAGCATCCCCATGGTCATGTGATCAAAATTCAGACGCTTTACAACTGACTCATATATACGACAGTTGCAGTGTCCTGGGATCATGTGATCATCTTTTGTGACCTTTTGACAAGCAGTCAGTGAGAAAGCCAGATTCACTTAACAGTTGTGTTACTAACTTAACAACTATAATGTGTCATTTAACAACTTTGGCAAGAAAGGTCGTAAAATGGGGTAAAACTCAACAGATGTTTCACCTAACAACAGAAATGCTGGGATCAGTTGTGGCTGTAAGTCAAGGACTACTTGTATTATGATGGTTACATAGTCAGCCAGATGTTTAGACTGGATTTGGCATTTTAATCCACCTATTGAGTCTTTCCAAGGACCTGGGGTACTAGTCAGATGTTGTTGTTTGATGGTATTAAAGGTATAGATGCATGATGTAAGCTGTTCCAATAAAGCTGCCTTTTGCAATTAACTGATGGGGGCTTTGTCAAGCAGTGCCCAGATGTTTTGGGATTGTACCCAAAGCACTGATTACTACTGGTACTTCCTTTGCCTTCTTTTACCACAGCCATTTTGCTTCTGCTGTATTTGCTGTCTTCATATTTTGTGACTTTCTCCTGTTCTTTTTCTTCTGCTATCTTCAGATACTGCCAGGGCCACTACCCAGACTTTTTGTCTTTTTTATCCACAGTTATTAAGTCTGGAGTGTTTCTTCATTTTCTGTTATCTTGCCTATTTTGTGGTTCCACTTGTTCCTGCTTGCAGGCAAATTATATTTCCTGCAGATCTTCCAATGCGCCATTGTTGCTATTTTGTCTTATTGTTCCTTATTTATGGACAGTCGGTTGCATTTCCTTTTGCTGCTAACTAGTCCATGGTTTCTTTTTTATTAGTGTTATATTTATTATTTTATTTATTACTTATTATTAAAATTTACATGCCACAATTTATGCCACAATTGCCCACAATCTGGGCAATTTATCAATTGTTAAAATATTTTAAAACAAGGAAATAACACAAGAGAAAAGCAACAAAGGTAGCAAAGTAAGATTAGATTTTCTTTGTTATTTTGCTCTTCACATACATAGGAAATTTGTTACTAATTTTAAACTTGCCCTATTTCCCCCCCCCACACACAAATCTTTACTTTTACATATACAGAGAGAGACAGAGAGAAAGAGAGAAGTAGCAAGCGCTTTCAAAATTGGTAACCTTGTGCTTTAACCCTTCTGAATCTGCCTAACATGACCTAAATATGTGGTTGATATTGGGTTGCCTTTCAGCCTTTAGATTACCAAAGGCCGAATATGTATTTTTACTTAGTTGTATGGTAGTCTCATGGAGTCTTATCTGCTCCAAAAGTACACAATTTTTTAGAGTTCTTTGAGGGCAATTGATTTAGGTTGATATATCAAAGAACTTTCTCTAAACAGTGAGAGAGGACAGAATAATTAATTTGCTTTGATGTAACAGAAAAATTAATTAAATCTAAGTAAATGCAATTAATATCATTCATATTTTTAATAGTTTTCCCATTCCCTTGTAGTAAAAACTGAAGAGGTTAAACACTGCCCCCAAGTCCTGAATGCATGAGCACTTACCCTCTGGGGCTAAGGGTAAATATTCACAATAAATATTAAAAATGCCTTTGAAATTCTTATTCCACATAGCAACCACATTTGAACTATTTTAGTAAATCACTCAATTTGGAGTCTTTCATTTCTTTGGGTTGGGGCCAAAGCTGCAATTTGAAGCAAACTCTAATTTGAACAGTTATAGCAAAAGAAATGTTGTTTAATGCTTTTCCTTCCTTGTTTAGTTTGGGCCAGATTTACAGTGAAGAGATCTGACTGCCTCACCTTCATTTTCCCCTTATCTTCTCTTTCTGTTGGTCTTCCAGATTCGTTGAAAATAATGGCAACAAGGACTTTAGTTGAAATAGAAGTCATGTGAATGCCATTTAGTCCTGATATAGAGCGCTCCAGTTTTATGTCCTGTGTGTGGACACAGTTTTATGGATTTTTAAAGAGAGGGAGAAGAGAGAAGAGAGGGAGACTTAATTCCTTTCACTGTTGTGGCACATAAAAAATTGCCCATAATTCAAATGGAGAAATGAATGTTAAGATCAAAAAGAGTTTGGTTCTGAATGCATGACATTAACTTGGGGTATATTCTCCCTAATTCTTTTCATGAAATGAACTAGTAATGTTCATGCTCAGACATTTGGGAATCTGACTCCCTGCATTCTGGGACACCTGAGAAAGCAAAATGTTTGTCTCTGCTATCAGCTGGAAAAAGTTTGGTCCACCAATTCCTTTTCCTAGTGTTAACATTAGCATGGTCTTAAAACCAACAGTTCCTCCAGCTTTTCAGCATGACCCAAAACCACAAATATGGGACTATTAGTAGGAGCATATGTGACTATTTCTGTTAGAAAAAATGTTTTCAGTTCTGATTTAATGGCCATAAAGCAGTTTTCTCAGCTTGTAGCCATCAGGTCATGTTGGAACGAAAATTCCTGATTTAACCAGCCAACATAGCTAGGCTTATATTGCTGGGAATTTAGTTTCAGCATATCTGGAGGCTGGCAATAATCCTCAAGTGATCATTGCTAGTAAAAAGATACTAGCGCAGAAGGAAAAACTTGTCATTCAAGCTGTTGTTTATATTTGTGCATTTTATACACTTGATGTTCATACTTACAACTGAAAGTAGCATAATAACTAATGTTTTGATGAATTCTATTCCTCTGCAAAAGTTTATTCAATATGTATTGGTCTTGAAGATGCCATAAGACTCTGTTATTTTTGTAATCACTCTTATCTGAAATGCCTAAATTTCTGGAATGTTTTGACATGTAAATACTACTTAGGAGAATGATTGTCTTTTCTGTGCCTAAGCAAATAAGAAAAGGTAATTTTGTCTTTATCTTTGTGTATAGGTGTGTATATGAGAGCCAATCAAGGGAGGCTCGGGATAAGTTGCCAAAGGTCTTGGGGAAGATTAATTGCATGTTATTGTTTTATATTGGGATTTGTATACTCATTTAATCGTTTTTCATCCTGAACATTCAAGATGGACCAGATTCTACATTTTAATAGTGATGGGCATATTTAATTTAAAGAATCACACCAGTGTGGGTTTTACTTAAATATCCAAAGAGAATATTTATTGGAAATGTTGAGTTTCTGGTTGCTCATGTTAGCTTCTTAATGAGGCATCCTCAGAAAAAGTGTTTGAGAATGAATTTGGGTGATTTAATCTATAAATTAATATATATATATATATATATATATATATATATATATATATATATAAATGTAAATAAATAAATCCCTGGGGCAATATTAACATA
>JANHFM010000451.1:107562-120031 GCA_032468115.1 Grayia smithii | reverse complement strand
CAGAGGTGATATTTCCCAGTTCTCCAAACTGCTCAAAATTTCCGCTACTGGTTCTCCAGAACCTGTCAGAACCTGCTAGATTTCACCCCTGCCCAAAGCCCCTTCATTTATCATCACCAGCAAGATTCAACCAGGCCTGGGATCAGGGGTGAAATCTACTTACCTTCCAAACAGGTTCGGGAGTTCACAAACCCTTCTGCGCATGTGCAGAGGGTAAAAAACACGTCACTTCCTGGTTCAAACCAGGGAGTAATGATGACTGGGCGGGTGGGCCTCCCGCTGCCATTACTACCAATTCTCCAAACCACCGGCCGCCATCACTACTGGTTCAGCCAAACCAGTCTGAACCAGGAGCATTTCACCCCTGCCTGGGATTCAAGACAACCCAGTTACCCCTGCATGGCCCTGTGGGAGTCTGACAACCAATCAGGATACCTGCCCTTATACAGGAACAGGAAGCTCCAAGGGGGGCCCAAAAGAGGGTATAAATCTCTCTCTCTCTCATGCATGTGCTCTTTTTGCCCAGCACCTCAAACCATGTGGTCCTGTCCACCATTAAACCATCTTTCTAAGCAGTCTCCATGTTTCCAGTGTCTTTCTTCCCATTTGGAACAGATGGACATTTCTTCCAACATAAGCAAGCAAGCAAGCAAGCAAGCAAGCAATAAATAAATATAATGTCTCTGTGTTTGAGTGTATATGTGCAATAGGAAGCACTGGATGAGAGGCACATATCCTCTCCTAGGTCACGTGACCAGCTAGGCCAATCAGCAATGGCTTCTGGCAGGATATTCCTCTGTAGCCCCAAGATGCAGCCTATTTTTTACTTCCACCTTTCTGTTTTCTGTTCCCTTTTTCTCAGTTTTTCCGAGTTCTCCTACTAATGGGAGAACAGAGTTCTAAGCTCCCATTTCATGATTTCTTCTCAATCTTATTTGGATTAAGCTAAAATGACCAACTTTTTTACAATGAGAAGGAGGACACAAATAAGTTGAAGAAAAAAAAACATAAATAAAAGAAACTGAAAGAATAACATAAGCAAATAAACTTGTAAATAAATTTATACATATTTGGAAATTATTAAATAGATAATAAATTAATAAAATGTGAATTATTGTGCTCACCTGTGTATGATTGAATATTCACTGAGAAAAAAGTGAGTCTAATGCGTGCATGTGTGCCATGTCATGCTTCGGTAAGAAGTAAACAAAGCCACTTGCGCGTGGCACACTCTCTCAAAACAATTCTCCTGCGCGGAGCACATGTGTCTCATAATTACATCTCGCTGCACTGTATCGAGCCTTGACAAATCGTCATGTCAAATACAAATACATCATATCACATGCAATGGATCAGCTCGGCATCGATCGAATACGGAGGTTTACAGATTAGTCTTCAAATATTGAAAAGGAGAACATGTAGGAGGACACTTTTTGAGAGAGGACAGAATTTACAAAAGAAGGATTGTCCTCTCTAAAGGAGAATGATTGGTCACCTTAATTAAGCAAAAGGAAAGAGTATGAGTATTCTCTTTGCTGTCTTGAATTAGTTATAAAGTAAATTAATTAATTAAATAAATAAATAAATAAATAATTAAATAAAATAATTGATTGGGATGTACAGTATCAGGATTAATGTGCTGAGAGATGAAGCTGCAAGCCACAAGTGTGATAAGGACAAAAAGCCTGTGACAGAAAACTGTTACGGATTTAAAATGTTATGGGATCAAGGCAGTGAGAAAGCAGAATATTTTCTTTAATCTTGAATTTTCATCAAATCCGGTATGCCGTTTCAGATGTATTGAAATAGATGCTTTATGCATGCTGAAAATTGACCGCAAAGAACTATCTGTTTGCAGCAAAAATGTCATATAAAAATGAGTTTATTATTACGGGAGACATAATCTTCCCTGACATCAAGTTTTTGCTTTATTCTGTTAAAATCAGATAAAAGATAATATTATCTTTTTATGAAGAATAAAACATTACCTGCCTAATTTGTAAAGTTACAATGTACAGTGGATAAGGACGTATTTTTTCTTTCCTTTTTCATTAGTTCACATTGCTCTGTTCAGCAAATCTGCATGTGTCTGTGGAATATATCCAATTAAACTATTCACAGATATCAAGTAATTACTTAACTATACTCAAGAAATAACAAATGTGAATTTGGGCCTACCTTTTTCTTTTCTTTTTTTCTGCATTTGTGCCATTTACTGTTTTTACAATAACAATATCTTTTCAAAAATTGTCAAAATATTTGTGATTATATTAAGAAAATGAAAAGTTAATAGCTATAACAGGGGTGTCAAACTCATGTTGTCACAGCAGTGTCACATGATGTATTGTCACTTTTTCCCCCTTTACTAAATTAGGCATGGGTGTAGCATCCAGGCCATAGGCCGCAAGTTTGACAGCCCTAAATTACAATGTTCTTAAACTCATTCTATTTTTTAATTGACTACTACATTTGTAAATCCTCATTTGTAACTTTTTGGTTGAGTGACCTGGAAGATTGCAGCTGGCTCAAAAATTGCCTACTGAACTCTGCTTAAGAGGGACTTTAAAAAACAGGCCTTTGGCTTAGCCAAATCTGCAAATTTCCAAGAACTGAGATTAGCCTGTGATAACTACATTGTAAGTATTTATTCTTCTTTTCCTATTGCATGTCACTTTGGGACATCTTAGCCATTGTCATTAAAAATTACTAAAGTAGGCATATTTGGTGGTCCAACTTGGTTTGTTGGTGCTTACACTCAGTGTGAAAATTGAACTGTGATCTTCAAATGTTATGACAAAGGCAGATTTTTTTTTCTCAAAATGGATGATGATGGAGATTTTTGGTAATAAAGTGTAATGCGCAAGGTGTCTTTTTTTCACATCGCTGTTTGTAATTTTTAAACTTGAATTTTAATCCTACAAAGATGCCTGAAGAAAATATTAAACAAATAAGGAAGTATTATGTTAACTATGATGTTTTGTCACATCTCATTCAGACGAAATATCAATTTCTTCTCTCTCCCTAAAATAACTGCACTTCTGTTCTAAACACTTGTAGATGAAGTTATTTAAAAGACTGCCTGCCAATGAACATTCCTGCCTAGACTTTGGGAATAGCAGCTGAAGCTTTGCTAAGAGGTCTAAGAGCCATCAAGATATATTAGCGAGGCACTAGAGAACAAGTCTGTCTTGCCAGTTTTTCACAGGCCTTGAATACTTGATTGTTCCAAGCTGCTTTTAACTAATACATTACTGTCTTTTATCTAAGTACTGCTATTCTAATCTCACATTGCTCACTGCCTAGCTTTCAGATCTACAGCATCATATACTGTTTTATATCATTTTAATTACTCTTGACAATATATTTAGGTGCTTTGTTTCATAGATTGCAATTTATGCTTATAAGGATGTTTGTTTTGTTTTACTATTTTGTCAGCTGTTTTGAATGGACAAGCTCTGAAAAGTGGCAGACAAATGAAGAAACCAAACCAAACAACACAGAGGCAATTTTATCTTTGAAGGTTGCAATGGATATTGCAACCTATATCCTCTTAAATACAAATGCTTAATCCTATGGATATCACTGTCAGAAAAGCATTTATCATTGCGTAACTGGAAATTTGTAAGGTTTTACAGGGAAAAGCTTTGCTAACTGTTGAATAGGTAGATTGAAGAGACTGGAAACAGGCTTCAGACAACAGCTCTTTATTCAGCAACTATATACAATCCAGCAGCTTGCCTCTCTGGCAGTTGGCCCTTTTATAGCTGTCAGAGAGCTCAGCCAATCCTGTTTGAGCATTCTTCCCACTCAAACAACGGACCAGAGGGAAAACCTTGGCTGTCAGTATCTAACACCCCTCCCCTCTTAGTTGGAGCAATCCGATCTCCATACGTAGTCATGCAGGTAGGCGGGGCTTTTACTAGTCCTACTTGACTTGCATGGCTTAGTTGGTGTGGCGGCAGCAGGCTGAGAGGTTGTGCCTGCTGATGTCTCTTGTTCTGCCCCTGGAAAGTCCTGGAAACTTTCAAGCAGAGCCTTGGATTCTACGGGAACCAGTTTGCGGGAGGCTTGTCGCTGGAGTCCTGTTTCCTCAGGTGTGTTCTCCGTTTCTCTTGGGCTTGAGTCTGCTAGGGAGGGATTAGAGTTAAGTTCCTTTTGTTCAATGTCTAAGTTATCATTAGTTTGGCTGAGGTGGCTACCTAGTTGGTCTATGTGCCGCCTCCATTGGCGTCTGTCGTCTAGCCTAACTATGTACTACCGGGGCCTGGTTATTTTCTCTATTTTGCCAGGTAGCCATTGTGGTCCTTCAGCAAAGTTTTGTGTGTGAACCAGGTCCCTGATGCTAAAGGACCTGGTGTGGCTTTGTGTCTCTGTTGTTGCTTCAGGGGCATAATTTGGGTGAAGGCGGTCTAAGACCGATCAAAGCCAGCAATCGATTAGGAGCTCAGCTGGGGTTCTTCTTGTGGTCACACTGGGTATTATGTGTTGGTACAGGAGAAATTTGTCCACCTGGGCTTGTCAATCTCCTGCTGCCAACCTGCCCAATGCTTTCTTGGCAGACCTTACCATCCTTTCAGCCTGCCCATTACTGGCCAGATGAAAAGGTGCCATGAGGGCCTGGAATATGCCCAGTTCTGCCAGGAAACCCTCAACCTGGGTGGCAGTAAATTATGGGCTGTTGTCCAATACTAGGACATTGGGCAGGCCGTGTGTGGCAAATAGTTTACGAAACATCGTGATTACTGCATCCACAGTGGTGCTGCCCATCAGGATTATCTCCAGCTATTTGGAGTATGCATCTATAACCACTAAAAAGGTTTGGCCATGAAATGGGCCAGCAAAATCAATGTGTACCCTAGACCAGGGGGCTCTGGGGTGATCCCACTCCTGTATGGGTGCCTTAGGGGGAGTTGGCCATGACTCCTGGTAAGGCTGACACCTGGCTACCCATTCATGTATTTCCTAGTCTATGTTGGGCCACCACACAAAACTTGGGCCTAGAGCTTTCATCTGGACAATCCGCAGATGTCCCTCATGGAATGCTTTTAGGATAGAATACCTTAGACTTGGTGGTATGATTACCCAGTCTCCCCATAGTAAGCAACCCCCCTGAGCTGATATTTCATGTTGTTTAGCCACAAATGGCTTAAACTCCACACCAACCAGGCCTTTTGGCCATCCCCTCCACACCCAGTTCAAAAGTGTTTTGAACATAGCATTCTTAGCCGAGTGCTTTGCCACGAAGTCACTAGTCCAGAGTCCAGGCAGTTGATGAGGAGGACTACGATGCCCGGGATTGGGTCATCCAGCAAGTCCAGTAGGGGGCAACTGCTGAGGGCATTGGCATGCCTCAAAGTCTTTCCTGGGTGGTGAAATAGCTTGTAGCTGTATGCTGACAAGAAGATGGCCCACCGCATAAAATGGGGTGACAAGGCCACAGGTGTGGGGCAGTCTCCCACCAAGAGTCCCAATAGAGGTTTGTGGTCTATAACCAATTCAAAATCCCTCCCAAACAAGTATTCATAAAACCGTTTGACCCTGGCCACCACAGCCAGCACTTCCCTGTCCATCTGGCTATAATTTCTTTCCACACTGAATAGCGTCCTGGAAAAGTAGGCAACTGGGGCCTCAGTTCCATTTGGGAGTCGGTGTCTAAGCACAGCCCCCACACCAAAAGGAGAGGCATCACAAACCAGTACCAATGGCAGAGTGTCATTGTACTGGATTAAAAAACTGTCAGCGGAGAGAAAGCGTTTTACTGCTGAGAAAGTGGTGGCTTCTTTGTCCCCCAGACCCAAATGCTCTTCTTAACAAGTAGTTTGTGGAGTGGTTCAGCAACCATGGCCTTATTTTTCAGGAATACACTCCAGAAATTGAGCAAGTTGAGGAAAGCTTGCAACTCGGTCTGGTTTCATGGGGTTGGGGCCTCCTGAATCACCCTTACCTTGCTTTGTGTAGGATGGATGCCTTCCCCATTGATCCTGTAACCCAGGAATTCGACTTCAGGGACTGATCTGGCATTTGCTACCCTTTACTCGGAGTTCTGCAGACCTAAATTTTGACAGTACCTCCCACAAATGGGAATGAAGTTGCTGTTCATCACACACAGAAATTAAAACATTGTCAAAATATGGCACTACCCTGGGAATTTTCTGCAACATCCTTTCCATCACACTCTGGAAAAGACCCGGGGCAACGCTAACTCCAAATTGTAAGCGGTGACATTTGAACGCCCCCCTGTGCGTTACAATGGTTTGGGCCTCTGCAGTAGCGCCATCTACAGGCAATTGTTGGTATGCCAAATTGGAGGTCCAATTTGGCAAAAAGTTTCCCCAGCCCCAGGGAATGCAATAGGTGTTCGACTATGGGTACTGGATATGCACTCTGCTGAAGTGCCTTGTTTAGTGTACACTAATAGTCCATGCAGAGCCACCTCCCGTGACCGGGGTAACAATTGGAGTCTCCCACTTGGCGTGGTCAACCAGCTCAAGGATGCCCTGCCATATAAGCTTGTCCAATTCCCTGTCTATTCTGAGTTTTAGGGCAAAGGGAACCCTCCAGGGCTTCATCCGAATGAGTGCTATGCTGGGGTCTAGGCTGAACAAAATGGGTGTGCCCACATACTTGTCGAGTTCCGGGTTAAACACATCCTGGAACTCCCGGATTAGCTCATCGGCCCACAAGCTGGCAATGGCATTGATGCTGGTCACCCCAAGTCCGAGAAACTCAAACCAGTCCAAACCGAGGAGTGTAGGCAGGTTTCCGCGAACCACCATCAGTGTCAGGTCATCCTGGAACTTGTTGATCTGCACGTTGAAAGTTCCGCACCCAAGCATTGGGATTTGATTACCCTGGTAATCGCTGAGCCGGAGATGTTGGTGAGTCAGTTGTTGCTTTTTTATTTGTGGGACGGCCGTCTTCAGGGCTTGCCAGAAGATAATTGTCATTGACAACCTGGTGTCAATCTCCATGTCGCAGAGGGCCCCTTCAATGTGAACTGTCACATGCAGCTTTTTCCAGCATGGGGTGCTAGCTTGTCCAATTTGAGTTTGGCAGTTTGTTTCTGGTGCCCTTGCATTTGTATTTTTGCATCTGTTTCTCCAAACTTTCTGCTTGAACGGTTTTGGCACCAATGCCGGGCAGGCTTCTGGGACCTCTCTGCGGGTTGATGGTAAGTTTGCCCTATAGACTTGTGCCAAGTGACCCTTCCGGTCACATCTGCAGCAAATGGCATCACAGTAACAGCACGATGCCCATGGGTGCTGACCCCCACAACTGGTACATGGTTACCATTTGTTTTCCTGCTCTGCAGGCCTCTTCTTCTCAGTTTGGTAGACCTCATCATCACTGCCTTTAGAATCATCTTCCTGGCATTAGCCCTTGTGTATGGTGGCAATCAGTTTTGTCACCACCGGGGCTGTGACAAGCTTCTGGAACAATTCAGCCGCTCTGTTGGACGACTTGGCTGCCCTCGCTTTGTCCAGAGTGGTCTGCAGAGTAATATTGGTCTTGGCTAAAAACCTTCATTGTAATCAGAGATCCTTTATACCCCAAATTAGTTGGTCCAGCATGATATCATATAAGTCTCTGAATTCATAATGGGCAGCGGCTTTTCGCAATGCCACAACATATTGATAAATGGAGTCCCCATCCTGTTGCATGCAATACCTGAATTCGTAACGCCTCACTATTTTAGAGAGTGCTGGGGTGTAGTGGGTTTTTAGCGAATTTTGCAACACCTGCCATGGTATGGATTGTACCGGCATTGGTTCGGACAAGGATTCAGCTGTGTCAAATACGTCGTGCCGATAGTGGCTCAGAAACAGCACTCTTTTCCAGTTGTCTGATAAACCGAGGAGATCATTTGCTTCCATGAAGCACTCAAATCTGGTCATTTAAGTGCCCCATTTTTCCTTTTCTGGATCGAACGGTGTAGGCAGGTAGAACACAGACATTCTTCCACAATTCCATGTGTATGAATTTGGTGTGCAAAATGGCCACAGTTCTCTTCTGCCACCTGGCTGGATTATTTCATTGTCAGCTCTTTTTGCCTCAGTGCTCCTTCAGCATCCCACCTTCGTCGTCAGTGTTGAGTAGGTGGATTGAAGAGACTGGAGAAAGGCCTCAGACAACAGCTCTTTATTCAGCAACTATATACAATCCAACACACACAGTTCTTAATAGAAATCATTACTGACAAGTACTTCAATGCAATACACTGAATTTACTACTGAATTTCAGCTGGACACCTTGGAACCTTCCTTTTGAAACCTTTTGGTTATCAGATCAATTCTGAAAGATAGAGCAGATCAATCTTTCAAACATATCAAGTAGGTATTTAGTTTGTCTGTATTGCTAACATATTGTATATTATACAAAATGGACTGGTGTTTGGCCATATCTTATGGTAATGCAACATCATTTTACCTACTAAGGAAGTAAGATTAAACTGTGGTCTTGCCAAAATGATCCACAGTTCAAAATAATGAACTGTTTGTTCATTATTATATGTGTGGTTATTTTTTAAAAAACGTGTTGAGTTATTACATCATTAAATGTACCAGTAGGTCATTCTTTTTATAGAGAAATGCCTATTTTTTTGTTTATGCTGACAGAGATACTTTGTACCTCCCACTGCATGCTACTTTTGCGCATGTAAAGGGTTTTATCCTTACTGTTAGGATACTGTCAAAGACAGCTGTTACATAGGAGAAGATAAAAAACCTGTTGTTGGGACATACTATGGGGATATATATGCCATGAGAATCTCCAGATTTTTTAAAATTAATGATAATTTTATTTCCCCTTAAGGTGTTCCTTTTAGGCTTTTGACCCTTAGAAAGTAGAAGCCAGCAAAATCAAGTTTGCTCTTTAACTGCATATCCCATCCTGGCTTTGATACCTTAGTTATGTTAATGCTGAATGGCATACATCTTGGCAGCTTGACTGAAAGTAAACAGATATGATGAAGAGGCATTGACAAGTTAGTGCCAGCTGCATGGTCTCCCTGGAAGATAAAGACTTTGTCAAAAGTAAACCAAGAAGAAAGAATGGATTGAATTTATAGGAGGAAAAGAATAAACAATTAAGGAACCCTGACAGACATAGCAGGAGATCCAACCATATGTTTCATATGATATATGGGAACCAATATAACAAGAACATTGGAACTGCATAAATAAGAGGGCGTATAATGAAAGTAAACCTATGATGGAATATAGTCCAGATTCACAGGAGGGAGGGAGGGCATTCCAGAGGAACAAAAGACAGTGAAGTTTAGATAGTTTGTCTGAAAGGGGGAGAGAGTTACAGCTCCTTTTTAGGAGTTCTCAAAATATATATTTAATGAAGTATGCAGTCTATTTCAGTTTGGCAAGAGTTCTATCTGTAGGTGGGGAACAATAAAGGAAACTGCAGTTAGAATGAAGAATTCACATTGGCATAATCCACTTTAAAGTAAATCTTTTGAGTGCAATTGCATTTGCTCAAAGATAGGCAATGTCTTGATTGTTAGAGCCGCATTTTTACCAGTGGCTGTGGTAGTGATCTAACAAAGCAATTGGTGGGGATAAGATTGATATTTGTTGTAATTTCTTCATTTTTAAAAATTTGAAATAGCCATTAACCTGTTATAGCATCTGATGTCTGAAATACAGTTCTCTCTCCATAATAAAAGAGTATAATGAAACCTTGTCATGTGCCTGTTATAATTTGTATAGTTTCCCCAACCTGGCATTTTCTGTTATACTGAACTTCATTTCCCATATTTTTTTAGATATTATGGCCTTGCTGACTAAGAATTATAGGAGGTGAAAATGAATTCAACTGAAGGATATTATTCCAGAGAAGAGTGATAAGAGTACATTGATAAGCTATGGAAATCAGGATACATTATTTAGATTGCAGGTTCTAACATCAGACTAAGAATCCTACAAGCCAATTTTTGCATGATGAAAGAATTAGCTTATATAAAGTCATTTTTCTGTTCTACTACATATTCTAGTTTCTTGCTCTTAAGATTCTTATCATCACAGATACTCTTCCTTTTACAGCAGGGGTATTCCTCCTTAACATTTTTGAAGTTGTCAAAATACACATGTCATGACTATAGGTTGGATTTCACACTTTTTCTTGTGTTTTAGGGATGAGAAATAATACAGTAAGACACAACAATAGGTCCACCTGCAATTGGAGGAGACTATTTGACACAAATATATTGATCTTCTGTTTCTCTGACAGGATCTCCAGGAACTAGATAGTAATCCAGATGATCTCAAGATGGCATCAATCAGGAAATAATTTCATAGGTGTATTTGTTCTCCCAGGAGATCAATAGTCCTGTCAAAAGAACCACCCTGTAAATAATTAAAATGAAATCTAATAAATAAGTAGATAAAATCGTAACAACAAGTCTTAGCTTGTATCAGAGAACAATTGATAGTTGGTTTTACCCCGGTAGGTATATAGTGAGGAGGAAAAAGGATAGAAAAGAATTCATGAAATGCTGCCTGGAAACTATACTCCATTATATTGTGAAACATATTGTGAGAGGGCAGCAACTCCACCCAATCTCAGTTCTGAGTTATGGATGGTAAACTGTGAGGGCAGCAAAATGTATGTTAATGTAGTTTCCCCCAGACTCAAGGATGCACTTGTATTATGCTGACCAAAATGTTGCAATGCATCTTTAGTTTAGAAAATGTTGATCAAACATTGTCAGTCTCCATTATTTTGGCAAAATCCAATAAGTCAAGAGATCATAAGCAGCATTCAGACAGACCTGAGAAGGATCAGTCAAAGGTAAAAAAAAGTGCAAGGGAAAGGTAACTAGTATTATACTGTAGCAAATTTTCAGGTCAGTTTCAGGACCAAGGAGAGCTCCTAATATTTTCTATTTCCATGTTGCCTCAGACTATCCTATCTCCAACCATGTTTAAATAAATATATACATCTTGCTTTGCAGATGGAAAGAATTTTTTTCTTCACAAATGGTATTCTATATGTTTTGCCATGATAAATAAATGTCTTCAAATTTTGTCCTACTGCCAATTATAGCTACTTAACAAGAAATGTTCTCCACTCACTAAAGATTGCCCCAACCAGCAGGACTCAGGATCTGGAATTACATCCTCCTATTTCTCTGAAGAGAATGTCAGGAAGGAACTGATCATGATGCCTAGAGATAGAGAGAACTATATATACAGTACATATACATTCACACACAAACATGTATATATACATGCATGTTTAAAAAGCTTAAAACTAATTCAAACTAATACCAAAAGAAAATGAAGAAAAACAGGAAAGATAAAAAAACAGAAAGAAGAAACTTTACATTTCCCCTGCAGCAACCATTGCAATAATGATTACAAATTTATCTCTTGCTTTGTGATTATCAAGAGAACCTCTCAATTCTATTACTCAGTTTTCTTTCTAATTATCCCAACCCAAATCATAAATGCATTTTTCTGTTTCATACAAAAAGTTTGTAAGGTGTTTCCAGTCATCCACTAATGTAGATGTTTTTCTTTTTCTAATCAAATAAGTCAGTTTGGCCACCTCTGCAAGTGCCATCATCTTCATCAACCATTTCCCATAACTTGCATGCCATCATCTTTTCTTCATAAGCATAGGAAGCGTATTTTTCAAAACGAATATGTTGATTAATCATGTGTTCAGGTTTTTTTTCTCCAGTATTTCTGGAAAAGAAGCATTATTATAAAGGTTTTCCATAGACTCAAACCATACTGTAAGGAACCATAATCAGCATTCTAGTATTTGTCACATTGCTGCAAATGTAGCGAAATCTTCACTGTCTAATATAATATTTCTAAACTGCAGACAGCATGAAAACTGCTGGTTCACCACAGGAAAAATAATAATGTAGCCATTTGTGACCTTAAAGTGCCTTATTTCACTTTCTTCCAGCCAATTTTTCCTATCAGTTGTTAATTCTGTTCCATCCCTGCATTGGCTGGGACTGAATGTTTCATTGCAGAGACGTATCAAAATTATCTGCAGGTCTCAAAAGTTCATTGTCTTTTCTGACTGTGTCCTTATCCTAGTTGTTCACCTTATAATCAGGAAGCAAATCTAGATAAATATTTTATTCAGTAGTGAGTAGTGAGCTAGCAATTCTTTGAGGAATTGGACAATCTTCTGGTTTTTATTCTTGAAATTTATATTATAAAAGGCTATTAACTTTTTAAATCACATCTTATTCAGAAAGTATGCATCATGCATCAGATATTCAAGACATTTTACTGTGATATATTTGTCATCTTTTTAAAGTATACTTTGAAATATATAGTTGCGGCTAGAAAATGGTTATTTACAAGTATTTTTTAAAATACAAAAAATACCTTATCTAGACAAAATATCTTATCTACCTTAAAGGGAATAGAATAGAATAGAATAGAATAGAATAGAATAGAATAGAATAGAATAGAATAGAATTCTTTATTGGCCA
>JANHFM010000451.1:80131-104295 GCA_032468115.1 Grayia smithii | reverse complement strand
AGAGCTGGCTGGGGAATTCTGGGAGTTGAACTCCACACATCTTCCAGTGGCCAAGGTTGAGAAACACTGCCCTAGACTTATATACCACTCCATAGTGCTTTATAGCACTCTCGTGGTTTACAATGTCAATATATTGCCCCCAACAATCTGAGTTTCTCATTTTTCCAGCCTCGGAAGAATGGAAGGCTAAGTCAGCCTTGAGCTGGTGAGAATCGAACTCCTAACTGTGGGCAGAGTTGGCCTGAAATACTGCATTCCAACCACTGTGACACCACAGGTTTCACTGTGTCTAGGAAGCCATCTTACACCATTGGTCTATCAGCCAGGTAGCCCAATAGGACAAATTTCGACTTCATCCTTTCTAGATATTGGCCAGAGATTGAACTTGGGACTTTCTGGCCACTGACCATAAGGATGACAGTTGTAAGTCAGACCTACTTGGTCATTCAAGGTTAGTAACATCAACTCTTTCCCGTTCTCATGAGAGGTCAACGAAAATGGGAATGATCATTTTTAGCCCACCCCAAAGGTCACATTACCATAATTGATGACTTCTTGTCAGAAACCAGCATTTCCTGGAAAAGACCAGCCCTGAACAAACAATGGATCTGCTTAACAACCATGGTATTTGCTTTATGAGTGTGGCTTTCGCTTAATGACCGGCACGATAAAGGTCACATGATGATCTGCTTTATAACCATTGTGACTTACGATTATAATTGCCGGGCTCAATTATGGTCGTAAGTCGAAGACTACCTGTGTTGTTATTTTAAAAGCATCCAAAGCATTCATCCTTGCTCTGACTGTCTATGTAGAAGATGGACAGTTCAGTAGCCTCTTCTTGCTGGAAATCAGTCACAGACTATGAGCTCTTAGGAAATGGATGACAGCTCTTCCAGAACAGGATGTACTAAGCTGAAGACGTCACGCTGAGCATCCAAATATGTCAGGAATGTTTTAAAAGTTTAAATATTGTATTGTTGTTATTTATTTTTGGGATACATTCCACATAGCATCCTATCCCCTTGGAACAAGGGAGGGTAAAGTTCTGAGTTTAAAATTACTGAATCAAACTGATCAACCTTTCAATCCTACACAGAGGTTGCAAACAGACAGATGAGAAGAGGATCCAGATAAATTGTTAGAACAATTAACCAATGCTATGGGGTCTCCTAGGGATGAGGTGGCTCAGTGGCTAAAACGCTGAGCTTGTCAATCGAAAGGTCGGCAGTTCGGCGGTTCGAATCCCTAGCGCCGCGTAACGGGGTGAGCTCCCGTTACTTGTCCCAGCTTCTGCCAACCTAGCATTTCGAAAGCACGTAAAAAAATGCAAGGAGAAAAATTGGGACCACCTTTGGTGGGAAGGTAAGAGGGTTCTCTGCGCCTTTGGCATTTAGTCATCCTGGCCGCATGACCAAAGAGACGTCTTCGGATAGCACTAGCTGCTTGGCTTTGAAACAGAGATGAGCACGACCTCCTAGAGTTGGGAATGACTAGCACATATGTGCAAGGGAAACCTTTACCTTTACCTTATGGGGTCTCCTGCTTCAGCAGGGGGTTAGACTAGAAAACCTCCAAGGTTTAGACAAGACATACCCAATTCCTGTAACTGTTCTTCATATGTTTTAGCCTCCAGTCCAGGGGGCTACTACCGGTTTTACTACCGGTTCTGTGGGTGGGACTTGGTGGGCATGGTGGGGCTTGGTGGGCATGGAAGGGGAAGGATACTGCAAAATCTCCATTCCCACCCCACTCCAGGGGAAGGATATTGCAAAATCTCCATTCCCATCCCACTTTGGGACCAGCCAGAGATAGTATTTGCAAGTTCTCCAAACTAGTCAAAATTTTCACTACCATTCTCCAGAACCTGCTTCATAGCACCCCTGGTTTGATCTATTTCTTCATCCCCACAGAGCAGTGTCCTTAGCACTGTATGGAGTTAGGTAGCAGCAAAATTATCCTCTACTCTCTGAGCTAGCCATTTTCACCCTAGAATATAACTATTCTGGGCCAATGTTTATCTCAGTTTTCTTTGTTTGCTCATTGCATAATTCACCCTGCGATCTATAGACTTCATGATCAAACAGGACACATATGCTGGATCTATGTGTGGTAACCTATAGAAATATAGCAAGTGCAGGATGCCTGCACACATCCTGTCATGTTCATCATATTATGCCCCACCCCCACAGATGGAAAGCTTAAGCTAGCACCTAAAAAGAGATGCAAAGGTCACTGGGGATTTTTAAGATGCTATGATGATAATAGCCACGTAATAAGATTATAGGCTTTCTAATTGATGGGAGGGGTCACAGAGTTCCAGAAGAATGGAATGGAATGGAATAGAAGAATAACAGAGTTGGAAGGGACCTTGGAGAACTTCTAGTCCAACCCCTGCTTAGGCAGGAAACCCTGTACCATTTCAGACAAATGGTTATCCAATCTCTTCTTAAAAACTTCCAGTGTTGGAGCATTTACAACTTCTGGAGGTAAGTTGTTCCAGTGATTAATTGTTCTAACTGTCAGGAAATTTCAGGAAATACGTTAAATTGACTTTACTTTTCTACTGATTTCCCATAATAGCTTATGTAAAGCACTCTTTATTTCCTTAGAATTTTGTTTTCTATGTATTTTAAAAAGTCGAAATAACAGAGATATAGTCAATCCTCATAACTTCTAAAAATTGTGTACCTGATAGCCTTTAATGTTTCTATTTCCTTGGCACTACCTCCACCGCAATTCAATAGGATTGCAACTCCAAAAATTCCCATCCAGTATAGGACCATGGAAGTTTCAGGTTGGGGCCAATTGTTCTTGAGCATCTTCAAAAAAGACAGATGCAGTATCTACTCTGGTCTCCTGTTTTCACAGCAGGCAGTAGATGTCTTCAAGAGGTTTGCAACTATCCCACTTTTGCCTCTTTATCTAATATAATATTTCTGAATGTTGAAGATCCGTTTAACCACAGTACTACAATTATTAATTCATTGATAAACTGCCTTCCTCCATTTATCTATTCCAGATTTTGTTTATTGTATCTAATAGTGGTAATTGTATAAGTGTTGTCTATTTGTCTGCTTGAGAGCAGTACTGTTTTCAATGAATGATCCTAACTTCTATTTTCTGAGTAAACTAAATGTTAACAAATGAATAATGCATGATCCATAAGTTAACCTGTTTGTTTATCTTTCCCTTTGAAATGAAAAAAAATGGAATATTATATAGAAAGAATGAACAAAAGACAAAAGTAGAATCACAACTGCCATATTTGCTTCTTGCTCTGGGGGGTGGGACGACAAATAATTTTTATGTTAATTTCCACTACTGCCTAATCTGTTATTTGGACAGATTGAAGTTCCAGTTGACAGAAATAATTAATAGTCTAGAATGTTAAGGAAATTGTCTTACATTATTCACGGCTATATATAAGAGAACCAAGTTAACCAATTTGGTTCAGTTATGGCTCATTGTGTTTATTCAGTAGATTCTTAAGTAACCTCAAGACATGGTCTTAATTTATATATACAGTAGCAAAATAAAAGCACCACTGTAAATAAGTTTATGTAAACAAAATATAGTCAGAACTTCATTGCAATGAGTATTATAAGGCTTTTAAATATGTTAAAACTCATCCCAATGGGATTGGCTTCTCCCACTTGCTCTAGCAATAAGGGCATCTGCAGGCCTATCAGCCAAGACATTTCAGCTGATGAAGTTCAGAGAAGAGCCATTTCTGCCAGGGCTCATGCCTTTTGGAACATCATACTCCTTGAGGTGAAGAGATCCTCTCCCACCCTCTTGGCTTTCCCAAAGGGCCTGAAACTCTGGCTCATGCACTTTGGAACATGAAACCCTGGCTTGGGGCCCTGATGGAGGTGCTTTACATTAGAAATGTTTAGTAGATTAGAAGAAGATGCTACCTCCATCCATTAATGTGTTGGAACCTTTTTTATCTTGTTTTTGTTAACTTTTAATGTTTTAATTTTTAAAGTTTAATATTTTGATTTTTCCCATTGTATTATGATGATGTGAGTCATCCAGAGTCATTTGACAGTGAGATAGGTGACATATAAATTTAATAAATAAATAAAAACAGCCAATAGATAGGTTCAAGCCACATATTGCATTGAACTAACAAAGAAAATGATTTGATAGTGGGGAGAAGAGTCTGGAAGTGATGTAGTTTTTGAGCTAAGCCTGAACCTTAGAGCAATTTGACTGTAACTTCTTGGGAATCAAAAGTTTTCTTTTTCTCTAATGGTTTCATTCTGGGAATAAAGCAAGAAAGGGCTTGTTTGATCTCCCTTGGTTATAAACCTACTTGTGGATTTGGAGATGATGGATGGATGGAATGGATGGATGGATGGATAGGTAGATAAGAAAGACAGACAGACAGACAGACAGATAACTTGAGCTGTCCTTATATCTCCTGGTTTTGCTGACCTCATAGTCTTTACAGGACATTCAATGCAATAATCTTATGTATCAGTAGATACATTGCAGGGATAAAACAGAAGTAATCCAAGTCATTGTAAATTAGTTAAAACATAGAGTTGGGATTTTTTTCTTAACTGCTTGAATCCAAAATAATTTTACAGTTTTCTGGGCATTTTGTCCTTGTCCTCACCTAACAGATACAGAGGTAAGAAAGTCCTACAAATTCTGTAGATTAATATATTAAGAATAAATGATATCTAGTAGGTTGGACAATGTTATTTTAGTTAAGAATCAAGTTTTTTAAAAAATCAAGTTAAAACAGTATAATTTAAAAATCAGGAAGTTTAAGGGAAGATCATCATAGATGGATAAAAAATAGCAGACTAGGTTGCTCTAAAACCATAACTCCAGCACAGTAAAATGACTGTATAACTTTTGCAATCTCTTCTAATAATCTCAAAATGCTCAGCTAGCAGGAGGTGCACATAATCCTTTGCAGATCAGGTCTATTTAATGGAAGGAAAGTCATAAGTTCAGAGCACAGAATCTTGTAGAAAAGACAGTCTGGAATTGCATGTGCTAGAGTGTACTTCCTAAACTTGGACAAATTACCCAAAATTGGGTAAAAATGGTTTTTCTCTGAGTAGTGACAGACTAAACCAATCACAACAGAGATATTTAAATAAGGACTTTGTGATAAGTGATAAAAAGGACTTTCTAATAAGAGGTTTTAGATAATGAAGGAAAAGGTTTGGAAAACAGTATGTTAGATACCAAATTTCTTGAATTTCATATTGGCTCTAATGTTATTATGAATGTTATTATCACCTCATCCTATACTGCCAAGAATAGATAATTAAAACAACTAAGCAAAAAAATAGTAAAGGAGAAAGAAAAGAGTTGGTTACTGAGCAATTTGAAATGGAAACTATTGTGATTTTAGAGTGACTCTAAAGTGTTAGTTTTTTCAGCTATGGAATAGTTTGTTCTTCAACGTGGACCAACTGCAAATTTAGATAACAAAAAAAAAAGACTGCAGAATTTTAAGAACCAGCAGGATAGGCTGTCAAGAACATTATGTTTGAATTTGAGAAAACTGCAGGGACTAGTTCAGGCAGTTACCAGAAGTCAACACAAACCTGAAGGCACAGGACGCAGGAAGTTTGAGTACAGAATTTGGACTCTGTAAGTACAGTTTGTACATTCCTATTGACTAACAACCCATATTTTATTGAACACTGGAATATGTCTAGAAGAAATCTTGAATTCTGTTGTTAGAAGTCAGTAACCTCTAACAAAATAAGCCATACAGAAAACAGAAAAATATATATTTGCCTAAAGCGAACTTAAAATTATAGGGCAGGTCTTTTGTATGTCTGCTTTTGAATAATGATTAATGACAAAGGGTTTTCTGCACTAGCTGCATGATTCCAATTGGTTCCCAAAGTAATCTGTCATGAAATTTAAATATTTAAAAATCCTTATGTATCAAGCCTTTTTAAAGTTGAATGATAAGAATGGTTTTCGTGATAGATTTGTTTTGCTAAGTTTGTTCTACTCTACTTTACTCAGCTTATAAGCAAATGTTTTAGAAAGTGAGAACTGTGTCATAATATAAAAAAGTAATTAATAATATTAATAAATGATGTTGTTCACAGCCTTAGGATATTTGGCTATTTGCTGTCGCTATTATGGTAATTATCATCATTTAATATGAAAAATTAAGTCTCTTAAAAGAGAGCTACACTAGAGATTAGTTCTGAATTAACATGCATAGAATTTTACACATGGGACAACACTTGATTACAAGGTTACACACTTAAAAGTTGATTTTAAAAATTAATTGTCTATTAAAAGCAATACTGTACCTAAATGGAGCCACAAAGTAAAAAGGTTGCTATTTGTAATAGTAATTATTATTGGTTTGTTGCACAGTCTACCAGATGTTTAGATCCTATTTGGCATTTTTTTCAACCTATCAAGCCCTTCCAAAGACCTGGGATAGATAGTTGTGGATGTTTGATGGTTATCCTTGCAGGATCTAAGCTGTTGGAGTAAACTTGACTTTTGTAACTGGCCAATGGTGATGTTGTCAGTGCCACTGGTGTTCAAGTGGTGTGCCAGCTGTTTTGGGATTGCACCCGTGATGCCTATTAATATTGGTACTAATTTCGGTTTCTTTTGCCACAGTCATTCTGTTTCTATTTGCAGATCTTTGTATTTTGTTATTTTCTCTAGCTGTTTTACTCTCTCCAGGTATTGCCATGTAAACTATCCAGTTTATTTTGTCTTTCTTATTGACAATTGTTAAGTCTGAGGTGTTATGTTGCAGGTGCCTGTCTGTTTGAAATGTAAAGTCCCAGAGCACTTTAGCGGCTTCATTTTCTATTATTTTATCTATTTTATGGTCCCACTAGTTCTTGCTTGCAAAGTGGTGTTTCTTGCGGATATTCCAGTGCACCTTTGTGCTACTTTGTCATGCTGTTGTTTGTAGTCAATCTATGCAATCTTCTTGCAGCAGCTAACCAAGTAGTTGACACTTTCTTCAGCTTCTTTGCAAAAGAGCCACTTCATCCGTTCTGGCTTTGTATGCATTTGTTCTTAAGGCTTAATCTTGTGCAGCCAGAATTAACACCTTTGTCTCTTTCTTCAACTTATCTGCTCTTAAGACTGCTTTGTATTGGCCATGTAATATTTTTTGTCTTTCCATGGGTGTTTTCTGTTCTTCATTTAGTCTTTCTTATAGGCCAGTTTGGTCTCTCCAGTACTCAATAAGCTTTCCTAATATACTAGTTTCAATGCCTCTCCTTCACTACCTTTCAGATATTCTTCCGGTGCCCTTTTTTTTTCTTTCAACCTTCTGATATACTTGTAACATCCCATAACATTCCATAAATAGAGTCTGTCAACGTTGCTGTGAGAATGAAGGGCATGACTTATTGTCATTATTTTTTTGGTCTTCATATCCAGGGCTTTTAGTTGATTGGACTGCTTGAGTCCAGTCCTATCTAATGCCTGGAATTGCCAATGTATTAATTGTCTTGATGGTATTTTCTCCACTAAGTTTGGATATTAAGATCTTCTTCACTCTCGATGTATCCCCTCTAAACTTTTTCTTGACTTCAATGTGCTTGATGTCAGCCTGAAGAAGGCCTAGTAGATATTTGTAATAATTGTCTTCATTCATTCAGACTTTCAATGTTATTTCTATAAGGCATCTTTATTCCTTCAGTTTTCACTATTTTTCCCATTTAATGATAAGCATGACACATTTGTCTAGTCCAAATTCTATTGCAATACCTTGAACAGTATAGAACAAAAATAGCAGCAGTTATTTCAGTTTTTCCATATAGCTTCAGAACATCCACGTAAAGGAGGTGGGATAGCTGGCAGATATTTTTTATATTTGATAGCCATGGTCTCACTTGTTCAATATGGTTGAACAAGGAATCTGTGCAATGACAAGCAGTAGTGGTGATAGTGAGTCTCTGAAAAATTCTCCCAATACTAACCTCTCCCAATCTATCAACATTGACCAGCAACCGTATCCATTGTGCCATTGATTTTTGCAGAAAAATTGTGATATTTCTACTGAGTCCTGTTATTTGTAGGTACTTGACTGTTCAGTCTTGTGAAGTGAGTTGAGAATGCCTTCTTGTAATCAATCCACACTACATTCAAGTTGGTCAACCTTCTCTTACAGTTTTCCAGAATCATCTTGTCAATTAAGAATTGATCCTTTGTTCCTCTTGTGTTTGGGCAGTTTCCCTTTGTTCAGAAAAGGGAATCATCTTCATGCTTTAGAGGCACGGGCAGGCAGTGGTCGGCCTTTGATCTATTATAGCAGGCTTTTTTTTTTTCAATTTTACACATTGGATGTTGAAAATAATCACAAAAGGAACAGAATATTCATCCATATGCTGTTCAGAATACAGTCAATTATAGAGAAGTTATTCACACCACTTGTCACTTTTCTCCAAAAAAAATCATGCTTCCTTTTTCTCCTTTTGGAGATGTTGTGGATCTATATTTATACCACCCTTGTGTGCCACATCTTTGCATCAGGTTGATGCTATCTAGAGCAAACTGCTATCAACTGTAGTATAAAAACTTCCTTTCCTGTCTTAAAATATCTGATAGATCACTCTTCGCTTTCAGTCTCTATCTATCCCCCTTCATTTTTATTGCAAATGAATCAGTAAAAAAAAATATAATCATGGGAAGGTACCACGATCATCGATTACTATTTGTTGCTACTTCCATTTCCTTTGGTGATGGAATTTAGGGGTCCAAATAATGATCCCCTTGTCTGCACACTTTGCCTGCCAGACCGATGCACCTGTCTGGGCAACTAAATAGCTTTGGTGAGAAATATGATCACCTTCAAACTTCAATCTCTTTCTTGTCCCATTCTTCTTGATAGCCAGCTCTGGGAAAGATATCTTTCACAACCACAGGGATAAAAGAACAATGCTTATATTATAGATTGTAGCTGCGGTCAATTCTATATACATATAGAATTAGGTTATTATTTTTTCTTATCTTTTTCACCTTTGTAATTCTTACTCTAACTTTTTTCCTCTGTTTACAATTATTGTGAATATTTAAACATGAGAGTTAGGGAAAACCAACAGGAACAAATTTCTTTAAAGCAGAATGTAATAGAAATGTTTTGCAGCAGTGTTCTCTCAATCTGAGTGTTAAACAAGTGCTGGTTCTTTTGACTTGGCCCTTGAGACATCAGGCAATTATTGAAATGTTACTTCCTCAAGCTCTGTTTCCTATCACAGCATAAATTATCTTCCACATCAGCGATTTCTAGAGAAGCACGAGGTTCTTGAGAAGTTTATAGCGTTTTTCCAATTGCGAGACCTGTAATGGCTGACACATTTCTATGAAAGCTTGTCCAGCAGTGTCTTTCTGCAATGACTTTCAGCTTGTAGAGAAGACTGACACAACATATAGAGAAGAATGGGCCATCTTGCTACATTAAAAATAATCGCAGGCCCCAAAGGAATAGCTGACATCCTAATCAGTTGCTTCATAACAGCCTCGATGGAACTAGCAGTGTAGAAGGTGCTTAGGAAAGGTTTTCCCCCTTAACCATTACCCCCAGCAGACTTCTTTGCCATTTTCAGCTGAAGGTGGAGAGGAAGTAACTAGTGTCATTCACACCAGAGAATGTCCCTGTATAGACACTTGAGGAATTGCATTCCAGTCTCGGGGCTGGGAAAGTCATGGCTAAGAATCCATTAGCTTGTAAGGGCAGGGAAAAGAAAACACGATTTTAAATCTCAGAGCCAACATATGGGCTTGATTTTTGTGTTCTGCAGCAGGGCCTGCCTTGTGTCTATAATATATGACACATCTAGCCGCATCAAATACTCAAAGGTTCTATTTTTAGCTAGTTCCTGACTAAGGATTGAGGTTTTGGAGGAGCAGAGTTTTATAGCCATGCCTGACCCAAATCTGACAGATGAGGACGTTTCCTCAGCAAACAAGCAAATGTTCTGTGGTGCTATGAAAGCAGTTTTTGAAAAGGACAAACACAATTTTACATGCCTGGCTCTCAGTGCACCAGCTAACTTGGCTACGTTTATCTTCACATCCTTCCCCTCTCTAGATGGATCCAGTACAAAAGGCAGTAATCAACCATACCTTTGGTGTACCCAATCCACTTAAGAAGAAGCAGTTCATCTCTTGTAATATTTGTCATCTGAGATTCAACTCTGCGGTAAGCTACATCCCTGAAACATTAGGACCAAACAGATAGGAAGGAAAAAGGAAGAGGAGAACTGCAACATAGATAGCTAGATCAATTTTGCTTATGAGTGCACAACAGTTCACTGTTTTAGTGTTCAAAGCATATAATTTAATAATTTGTGAGGAAGGTTGTGATAGCAATGCCTTCCATATTCTACAGTCCCAAGGCTGAAACTGTCTTAAAGCTGAATTTGCGGTAGTCTTTGGCAAAGGTGAGACTTGGGTTGGTGTAGGCCTGATTTATGGTTCCCTTAGATTCACAGAGCACAAAGCACAGCAAGTCATATTAACAAGTCTAATCAGAGAAAGAACATCCACTATAGACAGCGCCATCAAGGCATTGTTTAATGCACTATCCAAATCAAGATCTCGTGCTTCTTCCTCTAAGTTTCTTCCTCTAAAATATTGCAAGGCGAACAAGTTAGAATCCTAACTGTTGGACTTATTTAATAAACTATGGATAAAGACTCTTGTTTGTTCCCCATGAAAAGGCCCACTGTCACAATAAAAAAAAAATCAGCATGATACTTTGCTTGTATTTAAGCCATAAAATATTATGTATCGTGTAATGCATGCGAGTTCATTGAATGTCAATTCTTTCATCTCTTTTGGAAAAAAAACAGATATCATACATTTCTGCAGGAAATAATCTTCTCTTGCTATATTACTTACCGGTGTTTATTTCCTTTTTTTTTTTTTTTTTTTGAGGCGTGGGGGGCGTGGGAAGAGAAGCAGCCTCTTAAGGGCTTGCAAAGGGAAACCATACATTAGTTTTCTCTTTTATTTTGCATTCAAGAAGTCAGGCAGGCAGCTTGTACAGAAAAGTGTTTTATCTGGGAGAGTCATTCCATTGGTTTTCAGCCTGTGTGCGTTACTTGAATCTGGCCAAAAGAAGGGACTGCAGTACACAGCCTAGTTGGTGCAGTTCGGCATTGTGCCCAGGGTCTCCTTTTATTTTTAATAAAAGCTATGACCAAAAAAAATTCCTAGGCAGATTTTTTTTATTCTGTGCTTTTCTAAAACACTATCTAAATTCACTCATCCAATGAAACATAGTTCTGTATGGTACTAAAGGTGGCAGAATTATTTATTTACATAGATTTACTAGAACCAACCGAATAATCTTCCTTGACTAATACAAATCTTAATGCTGTATATTTTCCTGTACTTTCTAAAAAAATTATTCAAGATAATTTTATCACTCCTCTACCCATAGAAATTAATATGCAAGCTAAAAGATACCCGTCAAAGGGCCTATGAAACAGAAGCATCTAAGGCTTACCAGGCTTATTTTGGACTGGTTACAGGTAAATTAACCAAGGAAATACCTAGATGCCAGAAGAACAAAAATATCAAGCGGTGCTTCTTTGTCCCAATAAAAGCCTGTCCATAATCTGAGTTACTAAGTGACCTTCAGCACTACTCCATTTGAACTGTGTGGGCCCTCTAGCAAAGCATTACGTCCTCTGTTTTCATTTTGTACATGTACACACGCACACACATATACCCACACCCTTCGCCGTCAGGCTCCTGTTTCATCTGATGACTTTCGCTCCCTCCCTGCCTCATGCTGTGCATCCATATAATTCAATTCCTGGCATTGTTCATCGCCTGGCGAAATGGAGATAAGACACGTTGCCCCTGATTAAATGCAGCCTATTTCTTGTTTCAAAAAGCGCTTTTGGGCAAAAAAGAAAAGGAAAATTAAAATATGCAGCTTCAGAAAAAATATGCAGTAGGCAGTTTTGCAACACAAAAATAAAATAATATATCTAAATATATTCACTTGAAGTAGAGGGGAAGAGAAGGACATAAATGACAACTATTGTCCCTTCCTGGAATGCAGTGCTAACATGAAGTCTATATTCCCAGGCAGCCATGCCAGTTTTGTATATATGTGTGAGTTTACATTTTGTGCTTTCCTATATCCAGGTCCTTTAGCTTTTCAGAGAAAAGGATGAATAACTGAAGTATGTGTTAATGTCTTCTGCCTGTTCACTGCTGATAAAATATTTTTTTTAAAAAAATACAAAAGACTACAATGCATTCCCCCCCCCCTCCCACGTCCAAAAGCCTGTGTACTTAGCAGTCAAAGACAGTTTTCCTGATTCTCACTACAATGAATGGCTCTCTGGCAAATTCATGTGAATTCAAGTCCAATCTGAATTGAAATGAGGGTGTTACATTAGTTTGCATAATGGCTGAAGAAAGAAATAGAAGTGCTCAATGCCCAAAAAGGAGAGGTATGGAAAATTCCCTCTTGCTCTGCTTTTCATGTGTTTTTTTTGTTTTGGTGGGAGATGTTTAGTTAATGCATGAAATCACATTTTTATCCTCACATTCTTAAAAGATCCACTTCACTTGTACACTCTCTGTCTATCACTTGGCCTGCCTATCTATATTGCTTTTTCCAAAGGCTCAGATGGGAGGAAGATGTACACAGAAAGATTATTTCTGTGCTGTTCCTCAATACTGGGCTGGGGGGTGGGGGAGGAAATGGAGAAAACTGGGAAAAAATAACAAGGTAGTTGGAAAAAAATGTCATCTGCTGCTGCAGCAGGAAGATAACCAGGCTTCAAAGTGCTCTCTACCAACTAGAAAAATGGGCTTTGCAAATCATTTTGCATTATAGTCTCTCTTTGATCTTCCATAATATGGAATGGCCTTAATACTCTTCTCCATCACTCAACACTCCCCTCCCGTTTATCTCTCTCAGAATCAAGCTGAGGCACATTACAGAGGCCACAAGCATGCCCGGAGACTCAAAGCCATTGAAGCAGTGAAAAATAAGCACAAGACAGCTGACAATAGCAGCAGCAGCCAAGAAAAAATGGCTAACTATGAAGCTGCACTAGATATCAGCAGAGACACCACCACCAACAGCAGCAGAGGTAAGGGGAAAGCTGATCTAGGAAGAGACATTCTTCTAGGTAGATTTTAGTTTGGGGAAATTTTCATATTTTCCTGTAATTGACCTCTTCTGTTGACTAGCAGAAGAATAATCTTAGCTGAGATGCCACTATAATGGAAGGAAATGCTAGTTACCTTAAAGGCTAGTTAATCTTAAAACCACGATTCAGAGGAAAATAAATCTCTTCCTTTTTTATTAGCACAACCCAGTAGCTTGCTAGGATTGAGCCAACCAATGGCAGAACATTGCAACCTCATGCTGATGTCCCCGACAGAGGAATCACCAGCCAAGATACCTACTGGCGTCCTGTCCCTGGTGTCCCCATCAGTTTCAGAGCCCTTGGAAGTTGCTTCAGATAGTACAAGTGTGAGACCACCAGCAGCAGCTGGTATGGAGGTGCCAGCAACTGAATCTGGAGGAACCGCCGGCTCAGCAGCAGAGGTGGAGAAAGAGGGAAAGAAAATCAAGCAGCATTTGTACTGTCCCACTTGCAAAGTAACAGTTAACTCTGCCTCTCAGTTGGAGGCTCATAATTCTGGTAAGGAGCCTTCACGTGGATTTTCTCCAGCTACCCCATAAAAGGCCAAGCTAGACGTATAATATGTCTACCACTGCTGTAAAAGATATGACATCTGGAGCCTATTGCATGTAGCTCATGATAATTCACTTTCAGAGGCATCTGCAGGATGCAAGGCTTTTGGCAAAATGATGAAATCAGAGTCACAATGCAAACTTCACACCTTTTGTACATGCATGCATCATCATGATACATATACAAAAGGGGGAGAACTTGCATCATCATAGTGCAACACTGTTTTCATTATTTGCCTTCTTGCCCACTCCAATATCTCTGTTCATTTCACCTCCCAAAAGCATTTGTCTAGATAGAGATACTGGATCAAGGTAGATCCATATTAGCAGTAAAAGGGATAAGTTACTCCTCTTCCTCAACAGAAAATGTTGAATGCTACCAAAAATACACCATCTTGCCTCATTGATATTGATAGACTTTAATAACTGAAGCTGACAAAAACCATAAAGAAAACTTCCCCAATCTGACATCCTTCAGATCTTCTGGGATTGGAACTCCCAGAATTCTCAATATGTGTGAAGGCTGACACCTAGAGAAGGTAACAGATTAATCTATTTTTATTCCCAACGAACAGATTTTGCTTCAGTTAACTAAATTTTGTGCTAAAAGCATACATTTCTGACTTTGGGGGTTCTTCTTTAGTAATTCTAACAATTACTAAATACTTGTTTTGTTCATTAGTGGATGTTTTATTTTAGCATTCTTTCAGCAGACATGATGATAGGTTATCCATAGAATAGAAGAGATACAGTAGTATGAAAGCTATGACAAGGAGGTATGTTGAAACCAGGAGTCATTTACAGATACTGCCTGCCAGATTTTACAATAATTGTGTACTTCGTCACTTGAGTAAAATGAAATGTATTCAAAAGCTTGAGAGTTTTACAAACTCTTTGCTTTCTGAATCCAAAAATGATTGGACAAATAGGTTTGTTTTCTACTAACATATTTGTCATCTGCTGATTGCATATTTGTTGAAAACAGCTGGGATTCCAAGTTCTGTCTGTATTCTTTTATGTTCTCAAAGAAAGAACAAGTCTATTTTTCTATCCTTACATGATGCATTGTAAGATCTCTTTGCAGCAAACCAATTAAGAAGCCAAGAAGCTGTAATATTTTCTTTATTTTACACACACACACACACACACACACACAAAACCAATTTTCACTTTCTATTTTGCTTAGTAAAATTTTTATTTTTCTCCACCTTCATCATCTTTCAATTATTTCATTGTTTCTATTCCTATCTTCCCTGATCTAATGATTGCTTAACATGCTTGACACTAGAGTTCAGTACACTTGGAGTACATTAATTTAAAGTAGATTAGACTAACCTCATGAAGAATGTTAATGAACTTGAAATCTTACTTGCTTTTATAAAACTTTTGGATTTTATTCAGTACTGTTGTTTTCAAATTGTAGAAAGTATTTTTATTTTTAATTTTTAAGGCTGTCATTTTGTTATGTCTTATGTTTTCAGCCAAACAAGGAATTACAATGATAAGGATAGTTAAAAATAAAGAAAAATCGATTCATTTGGGATTTGACCTTGCCTTACTTGCTATCTCTATTTTACCTAACAGTAGCAAAAATAATAATAATAATACAAAGGTGATCCCTACATGGTACAATTGTCAGAAAGGCAAGATAAGATCATAAAGCCTTTTTAAAAAATAGATTATCATAACAGAATATATAAACTTATACCACTGTTTGTAGCCTGTTGCCTTAACCACTATTGGCCCTCAAATGGTACATTAAATATAACAATATATTAAAATGCATAAAAAGTGCATTTAACAAGGAAACAAGATCAAAAATATAACATATAATGCAGATGTTGTGTCAGAGACCTGCCCTAGGATTTCCACAAAGCCTATAGACTCTGGCATCATAGAATTGCCCCATCCTATTGATAACTGGCCATGTCTGCCTCTTAGACCACTTCCTGCTTATCAAGGTGCAAGAAGCAAGTTTCCTTTTTTGTTCCCAACTCATCTTCTCTTCCCAACTCCCAGGAGCAAAGCACAAATTGATGCTGGAAGGGCAGACTGTTTTGCCAAGGCGAAGCCGAGGGAAGGTTCTCTCTCGAGTAGGACACAAGCCCAAACGGATTGGCAGCAAGGGCAGCCTCAACATTCAGAACAAGGCCTTCCAATGCCAGGTGTGCGAGATCTTTGTCAACTCAGAGACACAACTCAAACAGGTAAGCTGACCAACCTAAACAGCTCTTCTGATTGTCTGGAGGACTGTAAGAGGGTCATGCTGAATTTTGGATATTTTTGAAGGAAGCATTTTAAGATGGAGAATTAATCTTAACACCCTACTTCCACCCCCACATTTCATCTTAGGCCTTTTATTAAGTATCCATTAAGATATTTAATGAAGTTAAGAAATGAAGTTACACTGCAAGCAGAAATTTTACTATTCTGTATTGTGGGCTAAAGTGAAGGTTGCATTAAGACACTTGAAGCATCATCTCAACAGTTCTTGTAAAATAAGCAAAGTCACATCTTAAAGGGTAATCGGGATGAAAAAGGAACATGGAAGGCCAGCTGCTCATGTCTCTCTCTGCCTTAAATTTCTCTGCTCCAAATGTTGTCCTAGAGCTAGACCTAGGCAGTTTTCCACTCTCAGTACATTTAAAGTTTATACAATATTTGCCTTCCAGGAAATCCTACACAAATGGCTTTTCCAATGAATGATCAAAGTTAATGTGTTAAGTGCTTCTTTATAAAGTATCTTATAGATTAATTAATTACAAATACTTTGTGCAACTTGAGTAAAAGTAACAAGGCTAAAAAGCAGCAGTGTATCAAGAACAAAAACAACAATACTGATAACCCTTTATTCCACTGACCCTCATTTAATGGACATCAGATGTAATTGGGCAAAATTTCTGTCTGAACAACTTCCTGAAATAACAGACAAATCTTTTCAATCCAAAGCAGTCCATGCTAAATGTTACATTTACATTACATTTACATTAATTTCATGCCATCATGTTGATTTATCTTATTTGCATAATGATCTGAATATACTAATAGTGGAAATTACATCATTTGCATTTATTTACGTCATTTGTGTAATAACATCATTACCCAAATAATGTCATTCACGTCAAAGTGTGTCGTTTGCATAATGACATAATGACACAAATCACCATAAATGATGTAATTTGCAATCTAATCACCATTGAGGAATAATAGACACCCCTCCCCCAGTGGGGAGCTTTTACTGTATTAGTAGCATCTCCAGTAACTACAAATTCATGCACACATACAGAGTAAATAGCAACTTAACTCTTCAGACACTTTTTAAAAAGTAGCAATACAAGAACAGAATTTCAAAATAACCAGCAAGAAGAGAAAGCATACTGTTAGAGGGGAATATTTGCACCTTTGTAGAATAGGAGAATATTTGGAGAGGAAACATTTCATTGAGTAAGGAAACATCATAGAAAAGGGTTGGAGACCATTCCAAAGGCTGAGTACAGCTGAGCAGTTTCTCTTTTTGAGATAAATACAGCACAAATGCTGATAATAAAGGCAGGAGAACCTCTCTGGTAATCCTCTGCATTTGGGCAGGCTAAACTGATACAAGAGTATTTCATTTCAGCCACTCAGATTAGGAAAGAATGTACTCTAGAAATTGACATCTGGGGTGCCATCTTGAAGTTTTTTGCCATAAGCAAAAAAAATGTAGCAATAAATCACTTTCTGATAGCCTCTTATTTTGTGCTTTCCTTCTTTAAAGTCTTATCTTAGTAGTAATAAAATTCATTAAAATTCAAACAATTGACTAATTTGTGTTACTTTTATTCAGGTTTTGGACTCTATACAATTATTTTAAACTTCCAATATTTGTTTCCAGCAGGATATAGGCAAATAATGTCTAGATAAACAGAAAAGAAAGGAAGTACAAAATAGGTGGATATTAGAATGTAAGTGATTCACTTTAAATTTAAATAGAGCATTTTGAATGTGCTCTGTTCAATATACGAATAAATATATGAATTTATATATTTATATATAAATATAATTATAATTAATAAAGTTAATTATCCTGCTCTGCATTTATGTTATTAAGGAAAAGATTCAAAGACAGATACATACACAGTTCTCACCAGAAAGAGAGTGGTATTTATCAGGAGACAAAAGTGTCAGAGCAAATGGTCAAAAATACTAGAGACTTGAGATCAAAGTGATATTAAAAAGCTTGTCATATTGATCCTGTTGGTCCAGACTGAAGCAGAAAAAAATATTTCACTATAATTGAAGACACGTCTTCCAGTTCCCTCATCAAATAGAAAACACAGAATAGTCTAAAGAACAATCATTAGAAAGTTTACTAAAGATGACAAAAGGATATCAAGGTGCTTTTATATATTGATAATGGTGGGAGCTTTTGTTTTTTCATCTACAGCATATGAGCAGTAGACGTCACAAAGACAGGCTTGCAGGGAAGCCACCAAAGCCCAAATACAGCCCGTTCAGCAAACTGCAGAAGAATACTGCCCTGGCAGTGAGTATTCTCAAGGTATTTGTCACAGAAGGTGCCAGGTAACTCCATGGTGTATGGAAAATGTGGGGGACAATAAGGAATTTCCCCAGGTGTCTTAATTATTCTTCAAAATCCAGTCACCCACTCAGTGGAGAATTGTGTCTGAACATTAAACTGTCTCATCCCACCACAAAATTGCAGATAGTGCTGTTCTCAGCAACATTTGGAAATTAGAGTGAGAGACAACTGCTTGCAAGAGAGGAAACAAGAAAACCAGTGGGACAGATCAGATCAAGAGGTTACAACTCCCAGTATTACCTTTTCTCTTTATGCATCTTCTTGTAGTGTATAATTAATTTAGCAGAAGTAATTGTAGCAGGACTGTTACAGTAGCTGTGACACCAGGTAACTGTTTAAAAAGTACTGGGCAAATACATGGATAGATCTACCACTGTTTATGTATATATGAAAAACCCTCCAGGAGCTGTTGAGCAAAACAAGAGGTAGACTCGCCTTATAGTACCCCTCTTTTTTTAAAAAAGGAGGGGCTTTATATTCTTAACAGGAAAAACCATTTTAAAAGATAAGGGAAGCTACAGCTGGGGCGGGAGGTGGAAGCTGTTCACTTATTTAGCTATACCACAGCCTTAGTCTCCTGCGCACAGTGATGGATTGCCCCCGGTTCGGTCCAGTTCGTGTGATCCGGTAGCGGTGACGCTGTGACGTCACCGAACCGGTTTTACGCGTCCCGAACCATGCCTCCCCCCACGCGCCCATACTTACCGGCCCGGGTGTGGAGCACATGGAGCGCGCTTGCGCGCATGTACAGAAACTTTTTTTGACCTTTTTTGGCCAAAAAAAGCTTGTGCGCAGGAGCGCCCATTCGGTGCGCGCACGCTGGACGCGCGCTCCATGCGACCCGAACACGTGCAAAGCGCATGCACCTTTAGAACCGGTAGGACAGGTAAGTGGAACCCATTCCTGCCTGCGCATATATGTGCACACATAAATACACACAAACACACACTACCTCTTCACTGCGGGCAATAGATGGGTATTTGAGCTGATTCAATAGGACAACTTGCTATATTCTTTTAAACTTCACCCTACTTCAAAAATAAAAGAAATTTTGTCACAATAAAGTCATACAGTATTGCTGTCAACCAGGGATAGAGAATATGTGGTTCTCCAGATGATGTGAAAATATAATTCACAGCATCCCTCACCATTCATTGTATTGTTGAAATTTACCGAGCAACATTTGGAAGGCTTCATACTGGCCGTTCTTATTTATAGTATTTGCATTTATAGTATTCTCAAAGTACTATTAATTCACCTATTCAGAGCTGAATCAGGCTGTCAAATAAATTTTGATCCTGAAGCCCCTGGTTTAAATTAATTACTGCAATATTAAAGCAAATCTTCTCTATGTTCCCCTTGCCTTTTGATGCTACTTTGCTCATGTACCATGTGTATCTCTTTGTGCTTCTTCCCTGTCCCTCATTCTCACTCTTCACAGTCCAAAGTGGCTCTGCAGAAGCATCTTACGAAGACCTTGGCTGCCCGGTTCCTGCCAAGTCCCCTGGCACCCGCCACTGTGTGTACTTTACCCAGCCCATTAACTCTCCGACCAGCTGCTGCTACCCTCTTTCAAGCACCCATCTTTGGACCAGCGCTTTTTCGATCTCCCCCAGGCCCTGTGCGAGCAGCTACAGGGCCCATTGTTTTTGCCCCTTACTAGAGAAACCCCAAAGGTTGTTTGGGTGGGGGATTGTAGACCATACCTGTACAAAGAAAATTTGGGAGGGTGGGTGATTTTACAGGGCTGTATTCGGAACAAAGGAAAAGCAGAATCTTTGAACTGTTTGAAGTGGAACTTCTTTGTTTGTTTGTTTGTTTGAGATTTCCACTTGTGTCATTAACTCAGTTATACTTGGAAATAACTTTCCTATTGTCTGATTCTCCCACAATGCACCAATCTTTCTAACTAGTAGTATACCTAGAAGCACAATCTCACTTATCCAGATGGTCATATGGTAAAGTCAAAAGTATGTATTCAAAGTATCTGTGAACTTAAAAGTATCTGTCATTTTAAAACAGAATTCTATTAATTAGGAATTTGTGCCAAAGAGGCTTCTTTTCCAAAATGCACGTTTATGAAAATCAGATTTGCAGTTCCTAATTCAATTTACATTCTCCTTCCCACAATTACAGATTTAAGGAAACTACTAATGATTGATAAATATGTATTGTTCTCCTTGTAAGTTACTAAGACATCCCTATGTCTCATAAAGGAACTGAAATAGGTTTTTGAACTGAAGGAGAGAAAGGAGAAGAGAATATCTGTTTAAGTATGGGCACAGGAGAGAGAGAATAAGAGAAGTGCTGTTATGTAGGTAGAAAACTGTAGGTTGAGGAAATTTTTCCTTATGTATTGGAATAAGAATGGGATTTAAACAAATAAGGGTATAGAGATAGAATTATTTCAGATCTTAAGTCAGCCTTTCCCAGTTGGGTATCCTTTCAGCTGTATTGACAAGACCCAGAATTTTGAGCCAACCCGAGAATTCTTGTAGTTTCAACATAACCAAAAGGTACACTGGTGGGGAAGATTGTCTGGAGACCATCTTTATAGATATTATGGTGTGTATTGCCTAAAGTGAAGGAGTGGTAAGAATATGGAACCCTGTAGAAAATGCACAGTAGGGTTCATACATAACTGCCATGTGTCCTTGAATATTTGAAACTACTTATTTCCCAATTTCTGTTATCATATTCATGATAGTCTAAACCACTGCTGGGATCTACTTAAACCTACTGAATGAAGAAGAAAGACTGGAGCCAGGATTTCCATGGTGATGTCATTCATAGAAGGATTAATGTCAGGAATGTCAAACTAGTAGAGTTCAAGTTTAAGGACACCTGGATTTAATATTTTAAAAGCAAAATCCAAAACATAAAAAGTTACTCTATTAGAAATATGTTATTAAGCACTAGTTCCAATATAATGCTTTTGAATTTACTGAATTTATTACAAGTATGCATATTGCAATTTTGTGCAAATGAGCTAATAATTGCTTACTCTCAGATAATATTGTATGCTGCAGTTTTCTGGACCTTTTTGGTTGACTGAAAAAACAAAGTACCTAGTTCATAAATATCTAGGACTGTGGTAGTGGGTCAGAGATTACTGCCCTATTTCCCATTGCAATGCATAGGATGTTGCTGCTCACAAACCAAATTCCACAAGACTGAAAGTTGGAAACGATGTGTACACAATAGCCATTCACTTCAGCAAATGAAGCAAGTCATGGACAATCTTCCAATATTATTAGTTATTGGATATAGGGAGTTTATTTTTTCACTTGCCTAAGTTATGGATATCAATCAAATACAAAGCATGAACTAAAATCTATTGGTTGAAGCTTTCTCCAGTTTTGCTTGCAGCTGTAATAATCCCTGACACCTTAAGAGAAATAAGGGATTTTTTTCCAGGGCGGTTCTTTAGATTTGGCTCATTTTAGGAGGAGTGGGTGCCTATAGTAATAGGCTGCATTTGTCATTACAGTGTTCACTTGTGCAGATCAGTCTTGATATTTGAAAAGAGAGAGAGGTTATTTGGAGAGAGTTGGCAGAATTTTATGTAAGAGACCTCAACTAAGAGGTTTGAACTGTATAACAACAGGTGACGATTTACCAAATGCAGGAGGGTATTTAACTACTTGTTTAGTGGCTGGTTGGTTGTGTCATCCTGGAATGAATGTTCCCTGTTACTTGGCAGAACATTTCAGAATATCACTTTACTGTGTGTTGACATGTGGCCACAGAAGCAACAGAATAAATACAGGAAAAGGAGAGCAGATTTTTAAAAAATTTGTTAGACAACCATATATGAAAGAGTAGGTTGTTCAAGACATTTTGAGCTAACAGTATGAGCAAATTTTGTTGAGGAGTAACTGGCAAATCCAGTAGGATATCAGATTCAAGATCACGAGGTTCCAACAATTCCTACCCGCTTCCTGTTGCCATGCTTCTGCCATTCATTTAGACTGGCAGTAATTCTCCAAAATCTTTCCTTGTTCCTGCAGCTCTAGATAATTGTCTTCTCTAACTGGTGCTTTCCAGATGTATTGAGCCAAACTATATGCTGGATGAAAATAGAGTTTTACGTCCTAACATATCTGGGGAACATCTTGTTGGGAAGGCATGTTTAAGCTAATTGCACCAACTGTTTCATATTCCAGATTGCTTTTCAGGATTCTCTTTACTTTTTTTCCTTTGGAACCCTCAGTTCCTTAAAACCAGCCTTAACTCAAAATCTGGAACTAGTGGACACTACAGGCAAGCCATAGAAAAAGACCATGATTGTCACACCATTCTTACAAACTTTCCAGAAGTATAGTCAGACCATTATTGAGGTTCCTCAGTGCCAATTCTATTATATCATGCAACTAATCACTTTAGCAAGACATCATGTGAAGCTAACTTTTTTTTCCCTTTGATCCAGTATTTCAGTAAATACAAATCTCATAAACCTGTCAACTGAAGCACATCCTAAATACAAAGCTAACCAGTGGCCAGAAAGTATTATTGGATAGAGCTGAAATAAAACAAGCAATTATTGATGGCCACAACTAAGGGATGAAACATTCCAATCTATGCAAAATACTAATGGAATGATAATAATAATGATTATTATTTGGTTTCCAGACCTATGTTATGGTTGTTTTGTTTCCAAAACACAAGGATGAGATCTGTGGCCAAAATCTGTATATAAAAAACCAAGGTATTGCTGTTACAGTGATCTCTTGGATATGAAATGTTCCTTTTCATTGTAGAACAGCAACATCCCTTTCTATTTATTAGATATGGAAATGAGCCAATCGGTTTAGCCTGCTGAAACATAGGTTTCACTGCCATGAGAAGCAGTGTACTACTAGTTGCCTAAAAAATTGTAGATTTTGAGTGCCAGGATAACAGAGTTGAGGTCTGTCCGAGAACAAGAAGATTATCTGTCAGTATATTTGCAAAGCAGCTTAGTTACCTTAAATTATGTGAAAATAGACACAAAAATATTTATTGTTTTTGATTTAACATTATAGTTACAGGAGGTGTTTAAGACAAATACTTTTCCAAGTATGTGTGGGGTGTAAAAATGGGTGTTGTTATCTGAATAATACCCATGATCTCACCAAAGCATACAACTTGCAAGTCAGCTTTGCAAGTATGTCTATAAGAATGAGGAGAGCAAAGGGTGAAACAAATATGTGATATTTCAGGAGGGAAAATTCTGATGGATTCATGGGGAAAAGTGCAAGATGGTCTAACGTCCAAACATTCAGCTTAATATAATATATATCTTTACTTGTAAAGTTGGATTCATTCTTTAAACATGATTGCTTTCTTTATCTGTAGAATATTGTCATAAAACTATTTATGGTTTTTTGTGATTTTGTGTTGAACAGTAACTGTTTCCTAAGGCAGTTACCTTCTGGAGGAAAACATGCAAACCCGCTCAGAATTCAACTAACACCCACATAAAATTGCTGTATATTCACCAAACCTCTGCTTCCAGCTGCTCTTAAAGCTACTTCCTAAATACTGTATTTTCCAATCTGAAACGCTCAGTTTGTAGCTGAAAGAAATTTTGCTAGATTGCACTAATTTGTTTAGCTTGCTCATTTCAGTATAAGTTTTGCAAATATAATGGTAGTTTCATTTTGGGGGGCATGGTTATGTTACTTTATAATTCCAGCAGTTTTCTGCAAGTAGGCTGGTGATAGGAAAATAACTCTTGACAAATATTTGACAAGAGGCAAAAAGAGGCCGAAATGGGAACAAGAACAGCTATAGAGAACACAGGATTTACCAGATGTCATCATCTAATAACACCACTTAACATTTCTCTCCCTTGGCTTTTCTCCCCAAGCATGAAATATATTTCTTTTGCTTTTAATC
>JANHFM010000451.1:66790-80121 GCA_032468115.1 Grayia smithii | reverse complement strand
CCAAGATGATTCCCCAATAATCCTGAAAGTATCTGAAAATATTGGGAGTGGTTCTGTCAATTTAGCCCAGAGATATTCAAATGGGAAACTATTGCCATAGTTAGCTATTTCTAACTTTTTCAGGTTCCAGTAAGATTTACAGCACTATCCTGTGCATGCGTATTGTAGTAAGTTCAGTGCAGCTTCTGATTCCGTAATTTTGTTTAGGATTACGGCCTTGACAAATGCTGGCTTAAATTACATCAGGAAAAGTGGATGTGGTAGATTAAACATTATAGGAATTTGCAAGGAAATCTATGGTTGAATCAGAGAATTGAATCAAACCAGATATAGAGGACTATAATGCTTGATAGATTCATTTCAGAGTTCTTGCCAATATTCTCTGTTGTTTGATGTTAGTCAGCTTCAATTTCCCTCAAGGCTCTGTGCTGCTTCATACCAGGCATATTTTCATAATACAAGTAATTAAAAGAATAGGAAATGTGTAATTCTTTTTTTAAAGTGCCTTATTCAATTGGGCAGATTTTAAAAAATGATTGCAAAAACAATGTGCTTCCCCCTCATTCTCGTATCTTGTGTATCATTTATACAAATTTATGCATATTTAGCTAATAAGTTTCTGTAATATTGTAGCAATATTAGAGATGACCTTCTTATAACAGAAAATATTTGTCTTGTTCTGCATGAAATGCATTGTGACTAGGTTACTATCTCAGCTGCTACTGCTAATATTATTCTATCTGTATAATCAGGTGGAAATATTTATTTTACTGGGCTTATAGGTCATTTTAATTACTATTGAGTCCAAGGCATATATACCTGACATTTGTAAATCAGATTCAAACATATGAAAACAGTTATAAAATCAGAAACATATTAATGTACATAAATACTAGGTGTATTTATTATAGTAATTAAAAAAACTTAAGGATCTTACAATACCCCAAATGCCAAGGCCTGCTAATCAGCCAAATTTTAATGGTCTTCTTAAAAGCCAATAAACTAAGAGCTATTTGACTTTCTGGGGGAATGTCTCTATGTTTGTTTAAAAAAAACAAACTTCAGTGTTATATACTCAATATAAATATGTAAATAATTGCTGCAGCTACTTGCTTGTGCTAAGTAAGGATCACGTTCAGGTGATCAAAAAGGAAACTTGTAAATTAGGAAAAAGTTGGTTTTCCTTCTCTGCTAAACTTCTCAGATAGCCAAAGCACTACAGATAAAGAGAGAGAAATAAAATTGATTGGGTTGGGGGAGGGGACCCAGGCCCTTAATAAGTTAGGATGTTGCATTTCTTAATTTAGTGAGTTATTGATATTGCAAAGGATTACTACGGGATGCGTCTTTGAAATGTGACTGTCCTGTTTTCCAGCATTATGATTCTAGAGATGAGCCCCAGTTAACCCTAGCAACTCTGAGCAGAATTTAGAGGCACACCTTGCTCTGAAACTTCAATACGTCTAGCTAGTACAGCTTTTGTGTTATAGAGTCCAAAACATTGGGACTGTAGATTTGTAGTGAGTAGACTGGAATAAATTGAATGTTATAAAAAGATGACAGGAATCTGGTTCAGTATGCAAAAGGCTTTTAATAAAATAATGAAATGGCGTCAGGAAGAAGAAAAGATGTGTGATTTGATTACAGGGTGGAAAAAAAGTTAACAGAAGAAAAGTACTGACAGATTATATTGAAAGAAATAATACCAAATCATAGCTGGAATAATCTATCTAAAGACAGTACGAAGGACTGTGATAGGCTAATATTTTGTTTGGCATATTAATAAGTTACAGAAGTATTTTACTCAATGATTCATCAAATGCTCCAGTTTTATGGATGTGAATCAGTACTATATTTTTGTGGCATTATCACTGATGTTAGGAGCATAGCCATTTGCAATGAATATAAAATAGTCTCATTTTCTATTTTTGCCATATGCGTATATAGTTATTTACGGGCAGCTTGATAAATTGCATGAATCCTACTTTTGTTTACCAAAACAAGCTATTATGCAAAAAAAAAAAAAAAAAAAAGCCAGCTTCGCCCTACAGTATTCCATGGAAGAAGTCTTAACTTTTCTCCACTCTGGTGGTCTAGTTTGACGGATGGATTATGATATTTTCAAAATCCAAGAGGGTCTGAAAGCAGGCTTCTGCTTTGTGTTGCTTTCTCTGGGATGCTACTGAGTCTTGTGTTTCACAAAAAGATTCTCTTGCAGTGACCCTGAATGCTATCTGCAGGATTTTGCTTTACCTTTTAGTAGCCTGGAAATGCTACTTGAATATTAAATTACTGTAAAGTTCCAGGCTCCTTATAGTGACCTTTATATACATCTTCAACTAACTTACAGGAAATTTTCCATTTATCTGAATGCCATCTTTCTTGTTGGCTGATTTGAGAAATCTTCTGGCCTTTCACTGTGATCCCCCATTTTCTTTTGCATTCAGAGCACTCCTGGGATACTTCTGTTAACTGTGTATCTCCCTTTTCTGTGTACCTCCCTTTTCACATCCTACTGTGTTGAAATATTTGACCTATCACTGTGCTTTCCTCCCATGCAGTAGTGCATTGTTTTGATTCTTTTTCCAGATATATGAACTAGACCATCTTTTAATAGACTACATGGGGTTGTTTCATACACCTCATTGGAAATGTGCACACTGAGGTTGTGGAAATGAATATACAAGAGTATATGTACACAAAACATGGAGTGAACTCTGGCTTCTTATGACTGTATCATTTATTGTAGCAGGTTGCTCCTGAATATTTGATTTTCAAAGAATTCCTTATCAGGTCCACAAAGAGAAAACAGGATCAGAGAAGTAAAATGCTTGCCTTTTGTCAGACGAGAAAAATCTGCCTTGCTCAGAACAGGCAATTTGTAAGGCTAAGTTCCAAAATGGCAGAAGAGAAGTACACCTCTGTTAATAGACATCTTACAAAATAGCCAGCACATGTAAGTTAAGGCATTCTTGATAAAATTCTGATAAGCCAGAAATCTGCTCTTGATTCTACCACCCAAATCTGTCCTTTTTCTCTTCTTTATACTTCTAGCTTTATCTCACCCCCTTGTCTCTGAGTGTGCTTGCTTTCTGTCCAATTAAAAGACCTGCATTATTTTTCTCATTTTTCTCCTGTTACCCCTCTCTTCACTGGTGTGCTTCACTGTTCTGGGTGGCAGATTTGGAAAAGAGGTCATAAAAGCACCAGTGCACCTTGAACCCTAGTGGTGCTGCTTGTAGTTTCATTGTCTTTCCATTGGTATAGATTTTCCAGAAAACCCTTGGCCTAAATGCAGCTGGCCCTCAATCCTGTACTGGCACTAGGGTTTTTGATATATTTGGCACTTTAACCCCTAGAAGCCATTTATTCTGCTAATAGTACTATAGCAAGAAGCTGCTTTAGGAGCGCAGTGTGGATGCTTTCTTTTATAGCCCTATCCCTCTGTACCCAAAGCATTAATGCCTTCATATTTAGCATAGAGTATAATATACTCCAGATAGTGGGTAAGGCACCTAGGCCATAGCTTTTAGTAGTGTGTGTGCCCCCTACTCCTAACCAATTTTTTAAAAAGTGATGCGCAACATTTAAACTTTCTTTTAAGGTGAAAAGACATTCAAATGACCTTAGGGACATGGCCAGTATATTGTTTTTCCTCTGCCCGCTGATGATTCAATGTATATTTTTGATGTACCATATAAATATATATATATATACACACACATATATACACACACACATATATATTATAAAAATGTTGAAATAAAAGTAAAAATATTTTGATAATGAAATTTACTTGATCTCCTGTGTTGCTTGATTGATAAATTCAAATTGTTGGGCTAAAGATCAACATGTGCTAGATTCAAGTCCATCTTTGACCATGGGAGTTCACTGAGGGTGTTTGGGCCAATCACTTTCAGCCCAAAAGGCCACTGTTTTAGGGAAAATTAGGGAAGGGTGGTCCATAAACTGGCTTGAACTACTGGAGGAAAGGAGATAAATATTTTAATAAGAGGAAACAGCTGTCAATTCTCTTGACATGGTAGTGGATGATGTGATATATCTGCAGTTCATCTGCAGGTTGCATTGGACTGCAGGTTAAAATGCCTTGGGAACTTTTCAAAGTCTTCAGCAGCTAATGCAGCGAATCCATTATTACTATTGGGAGTCTATTACACGATTACAGCAATGTACAAATTTGATCAATAACAATTTCAGAGCTGGCATCTGTCACAAAAGGTCCAAGAGAAGTATCTTTATACAATGTTCTTGACCCAATACTTGACTAAAAGAATACTGTAGCGATGAAGGCCTGGTTTGCAAAAATCTTAGATGAGATAAATAAAACTGTTCTTGGGTTATGCCATTAAAATTGTACCTTCATAAAATAAAATCTCTGGCTGTTGAAAACTAGTCATAATGAGGGATTCTCCACTAAGATCCTTTTCATCCCAGTTTTATCTGTTAATGGCTTTTCTTGGGGGGGGGGATAGATCTTTATTATGAGCCACTTAGAGACCCATCCAGCTGAGGCATGCTTTATTGAATGCAATACATTTTGTTGTATTGGCACAACATATGCAATCCAAACCAGACTTTGGCTTATTGCAACAAAAAATACAACCATAGATTAATATATATGTATAGGTTCAGCTATATAGTTAAAAGTATATAGGCAAAGTATATAAGCAAAGACAGTTTTCCTCTGAATTCTCCTTAGAATTTGTTGCATTTCCTCAGTTAAGTCAGTGGGAAAGAAATGATCAATGCAGTAGAAATTCTATACAATATCTTTGCAGTAAATGAAAACTATATAATAAATTGACAGTTCCCATTTATTTCTAGTAGCCTTGTTTAGGATAGCTTTTGGGTGCACTGCACTCTATTTATACATGTACATGAATACCAAGGAAGAAAGCTCCAAAAACAGTTCCATGTAGCCCAAAGTTATTTTACCATACAAAGAACTTAATCTATTGAACCCAGGCCTTGGAGCTAAGGCAGTTTGGAATTCTTTTTAGTTCTGTATTGTTAACAGATAATGGACATCTTGACTGATTCTTATCAAAGGAATACATTGTGGGCTAGTCCACTGGTCAATGTCTGGTCTCATCAGTTTGTTACGTTTAGTCTCTATAAGCTCAGATCTGTATTTTCCAGAGTCCTTGATGATGATCTCTTTGTGGTCTTTGCTTAAGTTTGCAATTGATAATCATTATACCTCTTACAGAATAGAACACCAGATCCCTACATGCCATCTTTGACCTTCTAGAGGCACCAAGAGAAGATAAGCATGCAGAGGTATTCTTGTTATGTGCCCACACAAATGCACGCCAGCTGAGCTTTCCATAAACTAGCTTGGCACACAGACAAACGACATGTTGCTTCAGCCAACTTTTTTTTAATTGCGGCATGTGTTTGTAAGTGAGAAATAGTAGCTGGAAGGGAAGGACATGTTAGTTCTTTATTTGGCTCTTAATTATTTCCCCTCTACACACAAACACGTTTTTCCCAGTCTGGCTCCTCAATCAGGAACAAAACTAAAATGTTATGAAAGAAAACTGGTAATAAAGGGGAAGATCAAGTATCTCCCACTGCCCCTTTATTTCCTTCTGCAATGTCTCTTTATGCAAATTAATTTGTTCTCATGGTTTCTCTAAGGTAAGTCACATGAATATGATGGGCATTACTTCAGAATATAGTACAGGTAGTCCTCAATGTATAAGCATTGATTTAGTGATTGTTTGAAATTACGACAGCTAAATTACTGAGAAAAGTGATTTATGACCATTTTTCACATTTACCACTACTGCAGCATCCTTATCCCCAGTCACCTGATCAGAATTCGGTCACTTTCGCATGTATTTATAAGGGTTGCAATGTCCGGAGGTCACATGACCACCTTTTGTGATTTTCTAATAAAGTCAATGGGGAAGTCAGATGCACTTAAATGTGTTATTAAGTTAACAACTGCAGTGACTCAATGACTACAGCAAGAAAGGTTATAAAATGGGGCAAAACTTCTTAACTGTATAGCTTAGCAACATAAATTTTGGGCTCAATTGTGATTATAAGTTGAGGACTACCTGTATTACACTGTAACACAATTTTTATTCTTATTCCAACAATGAGTTGTATTTGCTGGCATTGTGATATTTATAAATAGACATTTTTCTTTAATATTCCTTTTGCAAATACGTAAGATTTTTTAAAAGATTTATTTTCTTTCACAAAGACCTTAAATGGAAAATTATCTTCGAATTTTTCAACAACAAATATTTTGCCTATAACCATAACTTTCTTATTAAACTAATTACAATGCCATTTTTGTCCAATTTAAATCTTTCTGTTTAAATTATCTTCCCAATCCTCTCTCCCTAATCTGGAAAAACTGGAAAAATAATTATATTCACATTGATGTTGGAAAGCTAAAATACATTTTTTTATTTATTGGTGTCATCTATTCTGACTGGGACACTGTGTTCTGTATTGTATTCAATAAAAGTTGATATTACACAAACAATTCAGAGCAGTGTAGAATCTGTTTTTAATCTGTACTTCAAGAGCTCATAAGCAACTAACATGGGAATCATTTTTCAATGCATTATGGGATAACAGCCTTACTCTGAGTTGAATCCATTTTATCATGATATCAGTTATATGAATTGCTACATTCATTATCCAAATCAGGAACACAAGGTCACAGTGTTTGGAAGAGACATTCCTAAAACAATCAGAATCAAATCCAGATCAAGAGAATTAATGATATATAAAAGATCATTGAAAACTATTATCCCTAAACTTGATTTCTGCTGGTGGATAATGTGCTTTCCCACAAGTTTCTATTTGTATGTTTCCTCTTCTCCACAAGTTGGTCTCCTTATAAAAGAACAGTTAGCTTCTAAAAAACATTCTAGAATCTGCTAATTCAGGAACATGGAAGATGGTAGATTAACTTGGCCAGGAGGGCTTCAATACCGACTGAAGGAATATTCCATTATTATTCTTCCTCATATTGCTACATCCATGTCTCATCCTTCCCTTTTCCACAACCTAAGAGATATTTCTGGGAACACTGGATATTTCTACCATGCTACCCTTCAGGGTCCAAATCAAGAATACAACTTAGTATCTCTAACAGCTACGTTCAGATTTAAAATGCGGGTTCTTTAAACAGTAAAAAAGAAAATGAGTCTGAGCAAAAGAATGTTAAAAATCAAACCTTTAATGTGGTGAATTGACTATTTAATACACTAAGCACTGTTCATATGCAGGTACTATCTGCTTGATTTTTTTAAAAACAAAAATTAAATGAAAAATGAAGAAAAAGTTTTACACCCCTGCTTTGGATTGGAAAGTTCTTTCTACCAAAATAAAAACAAATGATATAGAGATAGGAATAAAAGAAGTGCCTTATATGGTATCTACTACTAGTTTCTGCTCTGTGGCAAGGCCAGCCCTGCCCCACATGCATACATTTTTACCAGCGCTAGTGGGCCCAACACCTGTGGGTTTCATCCATCCACAGAACCACTGCTTTTGTTCTTGCGGCTGAGTGGGAAGGTGGACTTGCTCTGTGGCTGCGTCATTTTGCTGGCTAAGTAGATAAAGGGGTCAATGAGACTCCGACGGTCAGCAACTGAGGTTTCCCACAATTTTACTTTCTCTGCCTTTGCCCAGTGTTGGGCTATATCGTGGTCCACACGGCGTTGTTCCTGTAAATCACATTTGTTGCCTAAAACCACAATAGTTACCTATGAAGATTGGAGGAGAGAGAGAGAAAGAAAAATCTAGCTAGTACAATGTCAAATGCACAAAAAGCTCCAAATCCCAGGATGCTCTTACATAAATTTTATTAAAGAATAAAAAACTATGAAAAAGTAATACAAAGTAAAAGGAAAAGGACAAAAAAGAAAAAAAAATAGAAAAAGTTTCCAATTTCCTTTGCAGCAAATACAAATATGGCCATTTAATTATCTCTTATTCTATGATTATTAAAAGATTTCTATTATGTATTATTTTTAATAATCAAAACCTCAAATCAAAAGCTGACTTTTTCTGTTTCATGGAAAAATCTGGGTTTTTGAGGCAATAATAAATGTAATATTTATTTAGTCTTTTCTCTAATCAAGGTAGTCAGTTTAGCCATTGCTGCAAATTACATCATTTTCACTCTCCATTCCTCCATCGTGAATCAAATCCCACGATGCTCATGGCATGTTGGAAAAGGATATATATAAAGGATATTTAGATGCCTGAGTCAAGGGAAAGCATTCACCTTCAGATACTGATTTGTCAGCTGAAGGTTGCTTCTAGAAAGACAACAGGATGGATCCTTCGGTTTACTTAAAAACAATCCCAGCATGCTTGCTGGTGGCATAAATGCCTTTTTTTTTTCTTCAAATATACCATCCCTGCTTCTTACTGCTTTTAGTGCCTGCTAGCCAAATTGTCTACCTCAGGGTCCTTCCATTTATACAATTCTCTGAGAGACTCATCCTCAGCAACTGTAGCATTTAGCTGACCTTGGTGGGTTTAAGAAAGCTAAGTAGGGTTGGAACTACGGTAGTTAATATTTGGATGGGAGACCAGGAGAAAATCCCAGGATTGTGGATTTGACCGAGAATGCAAAAATTAAAGAAAAGAAAAAGGATCCATTAAAATACAATGGCAAATCATTTCCACATTATTTGCTGAGCTTGACCAAAGAGAGACTTATGTGGCCATACAATCACACACCAACATCACACTGATCTTGTGACAGGAGAGATTATTAACTTCCAATTCTCTGGCTTGATAAAAAGGGGGCAGGGGCTAAGAGCTTCTAATGATGGGTGGAAACTCTTGTTTCTAGAATTGGGGTGTCCCCCCCTCAAGAAATTATTAAACTGCCAAAAAAACAACCACCATCCTACAGGCAGTCCTCTTTTAATGGCCACATTTGGGGTCAGCAATGCACAGTGGTCACTAAGTGAAACAACTGTGCTTACAAACCTACTTCAGTTTTCCTTTGCTTTACAGACCTACAAATGTTATAAATAATTGGTCACAAAGATTTCTTCAGCACTATTATAACTGAACGATCACTGTCCAGGACAACTGGTAAACGAGGACTACTTGTACCTTTTCTAGGCAGAAAAATAAATTAAGATGTTTGATCACTGTACCCCTCTAAAGAGAATCGGCATAGCACATCTTCCATAGCTTAAATATATAATATGTTTGTGAAATAAAGATGTGACTATTATATAACAATTGTTTCTCCTAAAATAATGAAAAATGTAATGGTACCTTGGAAGACTGGGCAAAGAGATGCTGATGTCAGGCCCCAAGCCCAAGAATGACAAGTGGTGAGTTCTTCCCAGCTGAGTTCTTTATCCACATCTACAGGCAGAATCTTGCCAGGTTGAGGAGTCTACTATTTATTTATTTATTTATTTATTTATTATTTGCATTTATATGCCGCCCTTCTCCCGAAGGACTCAGGGCGGCTCACATAATTAAAAAATAGACATCAATTTTTTTACATCTACCATATGTTCTGAGAATTGTTAGGAAGGGACTGTCTTCACCCTCTTTCTCTCACACAAAATACCTGTCTTCTATTCCTCTGGAATGGTCTCCTCCCTCTTGGGAATCCACCCTACTATACTGCATCAAAGCTGCTCTGGGAACAGTCAGATAAGAAATGCAATCCACACCTGCAGAGTGGGTTTAGACCCTCCCTAAGTCATTGAGCTGTGGGCGGTGGCAGGAGAAATACGCTTCTCAGACTTACAAGATTCAGTTAACATAGCTTTAAAATAAAATAGAATTAGCTCATTTTACCATGATTCCTTCTACCTGGTAAAGCTGACAAAGACAGAATAAAGACATAAATACACATGTCAAAGACACTGTGCTACCAGATAAAGAACAGATTAGAAGCAACAATGTCAAAATAGATTCAAACCAATAAGAAAAGTCAAATTTTGTCATTTTAGGGTTGTTGCAACAAGATCATAAAGATCATAAAGGTTATCTCAAAATAAACTTGGAACAAATGATGCCATTTTTGTCTTAATAGACCCATTTTGTTACTGGGTCCCCACTTCTAAAGAAGATTATGTTTTTGAAAGTTGATTTGAGAATCTACTTTAGAACATCCCTAGACTCTTTGCTACCCAAAGGCTTCTATGACATGAGAATCTGGGATGCTGAGAGCCAGTTCAGTCTGGTGGTTAAGACATAAGGCTAGAAAGTGGAAGACCATGAGGTCTAGTCCTGCCTTAGCCATGAAATCCAGCAGGGTGACTTTGGGCCAGTCAGCCTCTCTCAGCCCAATTCAACTCAAAGAATTGGCTATAAGCAAAACAGGAGAAGGAAAATGTGTTGGATATGTTTGCTACCTTGAGTTATTTGTAAAAATAATACAGCCAATCAGGCAATCAATGAATCGATCAACCAACGTTCTGCAAATTTCCCCAAATAGGAAGAGCTTCAGAAAATAATTCCACCTACCTCCTTCTTATCCTTGTTTTTGTCTATTTCCTTCTTGAGAATCTCCACCCTCTTGAAAGACTCCTTGCTGTCAATACTGTAAACCAGTACAAATCCATCTGTGCAAGAGAAGCAATGCTTGGGCAATTCCAAGCATGGGGAAGCTCCATCCCTCAAGCCTCGGGTGTCATAGAAACGCACCTGTTCACGCATGTTCCGGTCTGTTTCAATGGAACCCACATAAATGTCTTCCTGGGTTTCAATCATTTCTGAACCTGCAGAGAGTCAATCAGACAGAATATAAGAATCTCTAAAAAAAAAACCTCTGAATCTTGCTCCTGGAAAGACCTACACAGGTATCTAGAATAACTTCTGCTAACTGCACTTGCTAAATGTTTAATTATTGTTTCAGTGTTCTTAAGTTATCATAACTTCAGCAAGGTCATGGAGGAAAAAGTGTGAATAACTGGGAGGCACAATATACCACATGAAAAGGAAGTTTGATTTTGGGATACAATGTGATGGGCAACGGTGTAAGAGTGATTCAACTCACCATAGTTAGCATGACCATGTTAGTTTACCATCATGAACAAACTCGGGGTCTAAAATTAATTTCTAATTCAATAAATCAGGTTAATTCACAGGAACAAGTAAATATCTGTATATTGTCCCATTGTATGTGCATATTAACAAATGGGAGCAATTATAAGCAAATAACTTGCCAGTTTGAAATGATGTTTTTCATGTTTTACCTCAACACCTTTCCCTTAAAATGTCATTATTTTACCGCACGTATTTCTACATCTGTCCCTATATGAATGAAAAATAGTTTGGGTGAACTTGCATATTACATTGAGCCACAGTGCACATTGAAAGTAAGTATGTGCACATAGAAGCACAGTGCACATAAAGTACATATGCTTTATTAAGGAAACTTACATGTTAATCATGATTCTCAAGAAAACAGGTTTAATTCATATAGGTAGTCTGACACTTACAACAGTTCATTTAGTGACCATTCAAAGTTACAACGGCACTGAAAAAAGTGACTTTATTTTATTTTATTTCAATTTCTGTGCCGCCCTTCTCCCAAAGGACTCGGGGCAGCTCACAATAAAAACATAAATATAAAAAGCATATAAGGGACATGACATATATACAAATCAAATACAAACACATACAGACTAGACATAACACTATACATTAAAATTAAAAATTACTTATGACTGTTTTTCACATTTACGACCATGGTCACATGATTAAAATTCAGATGCTTGGAAACCAACTAATAATGGCTGTAGTGTCCCAGAGTTACGTGATCACCTTTTGCGACCTTCTGACAAATCAATGGGAGAACTAGATCCACTTAACAACCGTGTTTCTAACTTAATAACTGCAATGATTCACATAATAACTGTGGTAAGAAAAGATGTAAAATGGGGCAAAATTCATTTAACAATAGCAACAGAAATTTTGGGCTCACCTGTGGTTGTGATAGTCGAGGGCTTTCAATACATACTAATAACAAAACCAAATAAAGCTATTTAATGTTCAGACATTGCAGAAAGCCATAGTATGATGTATTTCCTGTAGGCTTAGTATGCCCGAATCCATCAATCTCCTTTATTAGTCCTGGTTTATTAGCAGCGTGTTGTGCCATTCAGCCAGCTGTGGTTATTGAAGGAAAAATTCCTAAGCAGATCATGACTGAGCAGCCAATAAAATGGAAAAGCCTAAAATGTATGATCTGGGTAAAATAGCAAAGAAATAAGATTTCCCATTTAATGCCAATACTCACCAACAATATGATTCCCATACAGAAGCTGTTCCAGGATCGAAGTCTTTCCAACTGATGCTTGCCCACATACTACCACTTTGCAACTCTTCCCCATTATCTGGACAATACAAAGAAGAAAGAATCAAGAAAGGATATACTGAAGATGAGTGGTGGAAACATGCCAAAATGAAGATACATATGCAAACACCACTATTGCTCAAGGCAGGCTTGGGCTGTTCAGAGAAGGAGTCCCACAAATTATAATAACCAGACTATTTTAATCTTAGGTGCTGGTACACTGGTAAAAGACATGAGCAGAGCTTCATGGGGCTTTAAAATGGCAAATGCCAGGGCAATCAAGCAGAACTAAAATGAAGAACAATTAATATATCTGTTATTTGCAAGAAATTGAAAGTGTTACCTAAGGCTTGATAATTTAATATTTACAAATAGAATTGAATTTTTTTCTTGCCATGGTTGGCCTTTGCTATTCACATATATATTGACCTCAAGGTTTCTCTCTGACAAAATAGGAACATTAATGAATTTGCTCAGATCTTGGTGTAATTCTTTTCTCCACGGTGATTCTCTGCATAAGACTTTCTGATCTGTAGTAACTCATATATTTGGATATACTCATTTGTCATATGATCTGCAGTAATAATTTGCCTTAGTTTTGGATCTGGCTTTTAGTTGGTGGACTCTGCATTCCAGTGAAATCAAATCTAATTTTATTCACTCTTAGACCAGCAAATACCCCACAATTAAGATAAAGGAAAAATATGATTATTCTAACAACATGTAAAAAGGATTAGAGTTAATATGGTGTATAGTGCAGACTGTAGAATAAGAACATGGCTTGGGTTTCCAGTCAAAATAAAGTAAAGCCCATACATTCTAGGACAGTGGTCGGCAAACCGCAGTTCGCAAGCCACATGTGGCTCTTTGGCCCCTTGAGTGTGGCTCTTCCATAAAATACCACGCACACATACAGTGTGATTGAAACTTTATGGCCCATGTGCAGAAGTGGCCTGGGCGAGTCTGTTTTGAAGAAGTGGCTCTCCTTGGGCATGGG
>JANHFM010000451.1:50736-64062 GCA_032468115.1 Grayia smithii | reverse complement strand
CCCCCCCCCCCCCCCCCCCCCCCCCCCCCCCCCCCCCCCCCCCCCCCCCCCCCCCCCCCCCCCCCCCCCCCCCCGTCCTGCCATTTGTGATCGTTCTCATTTGTCAGCTCTTCCTCCAAAGGGTCACGAATGAGAAGATTCCAAGATTAATCCAGTTAATGAAAGGAAGTTAAGAGAAGCTCTCTCGTTGAGGGACAGTGTACGTCTAAAATTCAATGTGTTTAGGAACAAATCATGCAGGTTCTGTTGCAATTTCTGGGCTCTTTAGAGAGGAATCTGGATGAAAGAGTCTGATCAATATTTACATTTAACTGTAAATTTTCCAATTTCAAGGTATAACAGGATTCAAGCTGGAGATTAGCCATTCTACTGCATGCCTCTTGTGTGTGTAGTTGCAGACTTACTGCTGAGTTCCATTATTCCTGTAATTCAGTTATAGCTGTCCAAGTACTTTCCCACAAGGGTTTATTACAGGAACCCTATACAGGTTCTGAAGAGGAACCAGAAATGCATATGTTTGAGTAATGTTTTTATTCTATTTTACAGACAAGTTAGTTTGACCATCAATATCTGTACAGGTCTCTGTTTCAGATATTGTGCATAGTACATGACTTGGGATATGGTTTGATATATAAACAATTTATTTTTGATCTTAGCATTTCAAAAACATCCCACTAAATAAACATACCATATATTGGTTAGGGTAGCAGCTGTTCTTGGCATGGGAAGCTTTTAGATAATGAAAAATGCCACAGTAGTCAGTGAGACATTTAATAATCTGTATATTTTGTGTTAAATTTTATCTGGGAGAAACATTTTGAATTTCATTTTGGGTTAACATTGGGCAGTGAATTTTTTCATCTTGATTCATAAGATTAATCACTGCAAAATAGTGTAGGCACTTGCATGTGAAAATGAATGCAGTATTTCTTTTAAAAAATTCTGGGTTTATACCAAGTGACTTCTCTCTTGTGAGAAAAATCATAGATGTAGCAAATCTCTAGCAAAAATTAGTAGCTAATCTGGAAGTTTATAGTGTGAGGCTGTAGCTTTGGTTGGGCAAACAGAAAAAAAGTGAAGAAAAAATGAATCTGTTGTCTATCATTAATTACAAAATCAGATGTATGATTTGAAAAGAATTCTTGTTTCTCCTGTTATTCAAAGGATTCACACCTTATTTCAGATTTCTCTTCTGCCCTACAGCTAAAGGCACCTAACAGTAAATGCTTATTATACTTATATATAGAAACTGACATATATAGTTGGGTTGTAACACATGTACTCCTGGGACATTGGATGATAGCCAACACTTGTAACTGGCAGTTAGCTAGGGTGCATAGTATGGTTTATCCTCAGGGGAACCTTCTGAATTGGATAAGTGAGCTATAATTTATGTTAACAACCTTAGCAAGGGTTTGAATATGAGTCTTCCAGCTAAATATTCCAAAATGGAATTCAAACTATTAGATTCCCTAGTGACAGTTGACCACCAATTAAAGGTATTGACTTTTTTCCTTCTTGCAAGATTGCAAGGTGATCAATAATTTCCAGCCTGTCTTCAAATAGTGAAACTGAATAACTTTGTGGGGTTAGGGAGTGAAGAAGAATTAAAACAACTTCCTAAGAGAACCATAATTTTAAGATTATTAAACTATTAATTGATTTATTCAGTGCATATAGTTAAATTATAGTTAATATGATATATAAATTCAGGCATGCATCATTGTACCAATGTAGATAATGGTTGAGATTATAAAAAAGTACAGTTGTGGCTGTCAATACTGGAGGTAAAAAAGAGATAACATACTACAAACAGGAGAAAAAGAGACCATGTTAAATCTTGCATATCAAGCATCCATAATGACTAACCATTATTCCCAGAGCATGTTTCATAATTCTTTGCAATATTTATGGATTCCTTATCAGTTGTGTGGAAAGGATTTTCCTCAAATTTAAAAACCTTGCCAGTACAACTTCCATAGCTTGAATTGCCTGCTCACATTCTGAGAATCTGTATATTACTTCACAAAAAGGGCATATCCTGGGTTCTAGAAGGATTTCTGTCTCGGGACAGTCTCTAGTAGGGTTCTGCAGTGTTTTGTAATTATGTTTTTGAGAGCACAGTAATAAAAACGTAACCCCTATTTGCTAGACATTTTAGAACATTTTAAAATTACTTCAAAACTGCTGTGATTAGGATTAGGGTTAAAGTTTTCCCTGCTGTGTGATCCTTGGAAAACACAGTTCTATTAAGGTATTGCAAATACGTACTGCATTTTTATTTGGAGTAATGCATAATCCTCGGGTTCTGACCCAACTCCCCAAACCCTCTGAAGTTAACTCAAAGATTCCTTTATTAGGAATGCTGGCAGCCCTGGCAAAAAGATTCTCTCTCACCTCAGGCTAACAAGTCCATTTGGCTAGATCCTGAATAGTTGTCTGCTACATCTATTCATCTCCACCCCCTGCCTTTTATCCCCAGAACTAGGGTGGCGCTTCTCTAGCAGCGGTGGATCTTCCGTCCCAAGGATCGACCTACGGATTTCCACTGTTCCTCTATCCTCTGCCTTCTGCAAATCCGTGTGTCAGGCACTGGACCCAGCTGCTCCTCCTCTTCCTCATCAGCCACCTGCTGACCTGGGGGCTGTTGACTCACCATCTGAGGGCTGACTGACTGCCCAGGCTCTGCCTCTGTCTCTCTCTGCCAGCTCCATTCCCACTTCCCCCTCTGAGGTCTCAGGTTGATCCTGATTCCCACACCTCCTCCTCCTCTGATTCGGCTGCTAGAGGGGTTAGTATCTAAAATGAGAGTTTATACTAGCATAAATGTAGTCTGTGCTATAGAATTAGGGTAAATTTATTAACTGTGATGGGTATAAAAATCTTAAGTACCATGTTTCCCTGAAAATAAGACCTAGCCTGATTTTTAAGTGTGCACCTAATATAAGCCCTACCCCAAAAATAAGTCCTATTGAAGAGGGGGTAGCCAACACAGGAGGTAGCCAGCACAAGAGGTGGCGAGTGCGCGTGGGCCAACGGTGTCAGGTAGCCACAGCCCCTACAGCACAGGTGAGTTGAATCCCTATCCAAGCACCAGATGGAGGCAGAGGCGCCGAGTGGAGGGGAGGCAGGCAATCTGGAGGTGCTGCACTGGCCACAGGAAAGCCAAGAGTTGTTGGCCCAGAGCAGCATGTGGCTGCAGGAGGCTCATCTTTGCGCAGTGGCACTGGCAGCAGACAGAGGCAGACCCGCGGGGAGTAAGAAAGAAAACAGCTGAGAAAACAACCAAGCTCACAGCACCAAGGACCCCTCATTTCAACCCTGAGCTACAAATATTGTCTTTTATTAATTATCTTAAATCAAATGTATGTTGCCTCGGTGGCGCACTTAGCTAGTGCACTGCTAAAGTGTTTCCACTTAGTTCCATCTACCTGCAATTAGTGCAGGTTCGAATCTCACCAGGCTCAAGGTTTACTCAGCCTTCCATCCGTTCGAGATAGGTAAACTGAGGACCCAGATTGTTGGGGGCAAAGCTGACTTTGTAAAATGCCGCTGTGAGTGGGGGGCAAAAGCCCTAATAAGCAGGCATATACAAGGAATGAAGGTATTGCTAAGCACATTGATTTGTGCTTAATGAATTGTAAGCCGCCCTGAGTCTCCGGAGAAGGGCGGGATATAAGTTGAATTTTTAAAAAATGTATGTTAAAAGCTTTGAATAATAAAATTGAGAAATATATTTTTATATAGTCACATGATTGGTCTGGAGTGATTGTTTCCAGTGGCCTGTTCGTATGACACATTCAGCTGTTTTGAGTTATGACGCTAGGAAAATTTGGTAAATGGAGCAAAAGATAAAACTCTCTCTGCTCCCTAGTCAGCTTTGTTGTTTTGCTGAACAAGTTGGGCTTTTATTACTTCCCCCCCCCTCCAATTGTAATGGAAATTATATTGTACAGAGCCCCCAGGCAAAATGGAGGGTTCTCTAGGCATTCTTAGTCCTTGGTTGGTTCTCTCTTTTCACCCCTCATCAAGGGAAAATGAAAATGAAAGGGAAAATGAAAAAGGGCAAAAAACAGGTCAGTGTAGGTATGATACTCAGTTACACTACCATAATTTTTATTCTTAAAAATTTCACTCTTGCTAAAACCAAGTGGGAAATTTACAAAAAAGAGCACTGACTCAGTTATTTCATCTGGTGCAGAGGTTTTTCTTAAGGAATAGAATTGTTTTTCTAGCATTTTTTGGTGTGGTCATTAAGCGAATATACAGGCAGTCCTTGACTTACAGTGTTCATTTAGTGACCAGAGTTACAGTGGCACTGAAACTACAGTGGCACTGAAATTTTATAGTTGTCCCATGATCATGGATCAAAAATTTAGACACTTGGCAATTGATTCATACTTTTGACAGTTGCAGTGTTCCAGGGTCATGTGATCATTTTTTGCAACCTTTTGACAAGCAAAGTCAATAGGGAAGCCAGATTCACTTAACAACCATGTTATCAATTTAATAACTACTGATTCACTTAAGATCTGTGGCAAGAAAGTTTGTAAAATGGGGCCAAACTCACCTAACAAATGCCTCATTTAACAATAAATTTTGTCTCAATTGTTATAAATCATGGATTACCTGTAGTGATAATTGGTTAAGTGAATCCATACTAATGGTGTTTTTTGCCAGAAACCAGTAAATAAAGGCAGAAACTGATTTAAAAAGTCAGATTGCGGTCACTTGACTGCAGTTAATGCTGCCACTATTTACTGAGCACCTGGCATGAACTCACATTATGAGGAGGAGGGCGGGTAACACTACCAATTATAAAAGTTTTAAAGACTATAAAGCTTTGGGTGCTTGGTGCTCTCTGAACATGTGTATTTTCTTGCAGACATTTTATTACCCAGCTAGGTAACATCATCAGTGCTAGTGAGTGTGGTGCATAATTTGTAAAGGTTTTATGTCTATTGATATACATCAAAAACACCTCAGAAGTAACAACAATCAATATAGCATCACCATAGCACACAAAGCAACTAAAGCTGTCCAAAACATCTTAAGTAAACTAAAGAATCCAGTAGCCCAAGAAGAAAAAACAGAAGTCATCTACAACATACAGTGTAAGTACTGTAACAATTACTATGTAGGATAGAGGATTACAGAGCACATCCATGAACAACAAGTAGAAAACACAATGAAAACTATTAAATCTCAAGGTAAGTATTAGGAATTAGGTGTGTGGGGATATTGTTTTTGAATCTCTGATGTTATCTAGTTTGAGTAATGAAACATCTGTAACAAAACAAGGAAGCTCAGACAGCACAAAGAACACTTCATTTCAACCCTGAGCTACAAATATTCTCCTTTATTGAGACTCAACCTTAGTTTCAATTGGGAAACAAAGCATCCTAGACCAAGTACAGAATTCCTGGAAGCCTGGCATTCAGACAAGGGAATTTCAGCCATAAGTAGACACAAATCACATATTTGTATACAATTCAAAAGAGACAATTAAAGAACAAGGAAAACAAAAAGATAGACTATATCCAGCAGATTGTATCTAGATAAGCAGGGATTAACATGAGACAAATAGAAAATAATGCCCTAATCAGGACATCACCAAGGAGAAAACCACATCTCTATCAACATTGATAGAGCAATCTATTGTATATAAACAGGGAACAAACCTCACACTAATTAAACACAGATGATTTACTTAGTCAGATAATGAAAATGTTTGCAATCTTAGTCTGCATCAAAGACTCCACAAATTAATTGCAATTCAGTAAATAGGAATAAAACGGCTAGATCTATGTTGTAATTTAGGAAATTCAAACTTCTTCAGCTTTCTTTTTCTTTCTTTTTTCAGAAGGGCAGAGTGTGCAAGAATTCCTAATTAGTTTGTTTGTAGGGAAATTTCTAGGTACTCTTGACTCTGCCCCTGAAGTCAGTCAGAAGCTTCAGATATTTGTATGATTCCCCTTCCTTCATAGCAATTGTAAAAGTGTTAAGAGGGAATGTATAAATGAATAAACACTAAACTCTGCCTACATGTAGTGATTAGCTGAGGTTCCTACATGAAATTGTGCTTGTACTTTTGCTCTAAGAACACCTCTCATTCCATTTTCAGTAATAATTTTTGAAGCAATAAAAAAGAGGTACTTATAGCTCTTCATATTTTGATGATGATGTTGTATAATATCCAGTCTTCAAGATCTTAATATGCTAAAACAATACAGTTGTGATATTTTCATGTCCCTTTTATTTGATAATCATGGCTGCATAGAATAATAAGGAATAAAGGCATGTTCCTGTTTTTTTTAAGTGATTCGTATGGCAGTTTTGAGTTTTTCACAATTTTGAGCTTTTTTAGTAGAGGAAAGCTTCTATTGTCTTAACAATTAATTTCTTACCTTTTCTATTCAGAGAATAAAATCAAGCTCTAAACAACAAATAGTTTTTGGAGCTAACTAGTTTCCAGGAAAAGAAAACCGAAGCTCACAGAATATCTGGAAAGACTACACAGTATCTGGCACAGCAATGTGGTATACGCTGCAGGAAAGGGAAATCTTATTAAAGATTTTGAATCAAAGTGTTATCTTAAAGTAAAAAAAAACCTCAAAGTCATAAGCTTAAAATGTATGAGAACAATTTGAATATTTGTTATAAAACTACTATTTAGCACTTTATACAGCACCTTACTTATTTGACTTCAGTTGTTTTCACTAGACGCTAGGCGACACTAGTGCACAGATGAATGTTTATTCACATGCTACAATAACTTGCATTATGCTCATTCCACTTGCATCATGCAAGTTAAAACTGGAGAATTAAAAAAAAAAATCCCTACAGATCTACCGGTAATTCCTAATACTTAGCTTGTGGTAGTTCTTATATCCAACTTTATGTTGTGCAAACTTTGTGATTTTACTGATCTTATGCATTGGTATTTCAAAGCTGATCTTTGGTTTATGAAATATTAGCGTGTTTTCCGGAAATAATAAACCCTCCCCAAAAATAAACCCTCTCCTGAAAATAAGCCTTCCCAAAAAATATTTAGACGCATGCACAGCTAGTCCCCACAATTTCCTCTGGTTAGGGAGACAGAGCTGGAAATCTGGTAAGACGGCTAGAGGAGCCCTGTCTTACTCCATGCACCCCAAAATAATAAGACCTCCAACAAAATAAGGCCAAGCATTTATTTCGGGATTCAAAAAGATATAAGACAGGGTCTTATTTTCGGGGAAACGCAGTAACATGGAGGGTGGAAACCCACTAAGGTTTCTTCTTTTACAAAAATCCTTGTGGACAAAGATGCTTTTTCCAAAAGGCAAAAGAAACTGGATTTTCTTGGGTTTTTTGCTTTGAAAGCATTTCTTCAGTTCTAACTGAAGTTAGAACTGGAGAAACTTCTTGGATGAGAAGCAAAACATTTTCAAAGAAAAAACTAAGAATGTCAAATTGTCATTTGGAAAAAGTACCTTTTGGTGTACAACTATGACTTGGATGATTGAGAATCTCCATAGACACTCCTTGTGGACTCATTTTTCTAATATAAAGAACTCTTGCATATGTGTAATTAATTCCTAATGAACCGAGAGTGTGCCTAAGAATTTTATGCAATCTCACACTTCGTGCAAATAAAATATTAGGGTGTTGCCCTACTTAAATCACCAATTGATGTAAAAGATATCCAACTCTCAACTACAGTTGCACACTGTAGGGGACAATCATAAGTAGTGAACAAGCTACTATTAACATCATCGCTTACCTTTTTTGTCGCTATGTATAGAATGCCAAGACTCCTTAGAAATCTTTGCCCACAATATGTCCTACATAATTTTGTTGTCCTCTTAAGACATCACCATAACTTTGACATCTAAGAACTTTTTTTTACTGTTCAACCTCATGGATAGTAAAAAAGATCCCTTGCATTCTAAGGAGCCCTTGCATTCCATATCATAACAATCTTCAATACTATAACAATCTGGCATGCCATATCATAATGGTCTTCAATACCATAAAAATCTATGGTATCATATTCAAAAGGCATCTTTCCTAGTATGGCTATTTGCTTCCCAGAAGCTTAGTAGTATAGAGAGATATTTTTTCTTTTTTTAGTTCTTCATTGTAGCTCTGTGTCTCACCCCCAGAGTTCACAGATGGACACAAACGTCTTGCCCAACAAAGAGACCTATTCAGAAAATTGGATTGTATTTTTAGTCAGATTCTTTCTTCAGCTTCAAAAGTAGCAAGTGGGGAACGCAGCCTACATCAGTGCAAGCTTTGCAGAATGACCTCATTCAGACTATGGCATCTGTTAGAAGCAGAAACAACCATTTGTGATATCAGGAGATCCTGACTTTCCCTCTTGTTCTGGCAGTCGATCCTTAGTAAACAAGGACAGGACTCTGTTTCTAAAATTGCATCTTAAAACATAGTATGCACACTACATGTATAAAAATTGGTACATTTTAGTGTGCATGATTCTAATGTGTGATTTAAGATTTAAAGAAAGTCTGCAACTTTTCAGAAGTTTCCTCAGAAATTAAAATGATTAATAAGTAAAGGCAGTTTAATTTTACATGACTTGCCTGGAACTCGAATTGTTACACAATATTCCTGTACGTAATCTGCAATGGCATGGTGATAGGTACTCTAATACACTTCCAATTTCTGATGTTGTTTGTTTCTTTGTCTCCATAATTACTGCAGGACACTCTTACAATACAAATGATGTTGTTGTGAACAGATAATGATGCTACTTTAAAAAATATTAAATGGCACTGCATTAGTTGTATTTTGTATTATCACTTTACTTTGTAGTTTAACAAGGAGCATAAATATACCTTAAGTTGAGTATCAAATCCTTGTGAGCATTGGCCTTTTTCTATTTTGTTGTTTTCCAAAGGAAAAAATAAGAACTTTTCATTTCAGATTTAATACAACCACTTCTGTCTGATAGATCTACTTAGGGAGTTATAATTTGTTTACACTTAAAAAGTCCAAGATCAAACTGTGATTTTATATCCTGCTGTTATACAACAATAGTTTGACAACATTCTGATTTTCATTTGCTTGCTATGAAGAATTGTGGTGAGCCTTAAATGTGGATACTTCTATCTCTTCTTGGCAATAACCCCCACACACATACCCCTGGTGATTTTCAAATCACATATTCACAGTTAAAAGTAGTGGGAATAGGAACATGGATCTTATTATACCTATTGGATTACATGTGCCATCCCTCTCTTAAGCCTTAACGTTTTTGTAGGCTAGGGCAAATCAAGGGCACTGTAACCTTCTTGAAGTAAATACAATTGACTACACTTGAGTATGAACAATATGGAGGCCTTGACCTCCATCAGCCTGTTGATGAGATGAAATGTTTTTGGTTTCATTTGATTGTATTTACAACCTAATCTACTAAACTGCTCCATTCTAATGGGAATTGCCAGAGGGTAGGAGTCTAGAGAGGGTGGCCAGTGGATTGAGGTCAAAATGAGGTTAAACCATGTTAACACATACTAATACAACCCTCCATTGTTCTTTTTCTCTCTTGAGATTTTTTCCTCCCTAAATAGCTTGTATTGTCCAGGCCAAATAGCTTACTTAACTGTTTCTAGGACTACTGGGGGATGGGGGTGGGATTCCATTAAAGAAACCAATTTAGAGCCATTAGCTTGGATTCAAGGGTGCTTTTTCTTTCTAATGGTTGACTGTTGCAGTAGCTAGTTTGAAAGTTTGGATTCCCAGCTTGCTCAAAAGGTCTTGTGCATTCCTTGTCACCCCTAAGAACATAAATTCATAACTCTACAAAGAGCCTGCGTGCCAGAGTGCTATATTCCCATTCTGACATAGTTTGATAATATCCTGTATGAATTTGACCCCTTCCAGCCATTAGAGTAGAGTCTTGAATAATTCAGGTGAATGCAACTTCTCTTAGAATCATGCACATATAAATAAGTGCTCTTATTAAGGTAGGGGAGAATTGCAGATGGCAAGTCCTGGTAACTGGAGTATTCACCGTCGGGTTTCCCCTGTATTTCTAAGTTCCTCATTACCATCACCAATATAGCATTTATCATCATTCTAAATAACTCTAATATATTGATTACATGCAACTTTAGTTTCATTTTGTAACAGCTTGCCCCAAGCTGATGGCCTCTATATATGTTGAACCTACAATTTTATGAATTTGAATGACCAAGTCATTATTAGTTACAAAATCTGGAAGCGGTGATTCCAAACATCTAGGTAGCAGCAGTGTTAATTGTAGAAAATGTTAACCACATTTCTTAATAGAAATGGGTTTATGTTTATTATTAGTTAAGGGCTATTTTATTGGTTTATTATGGTAATCATTGGGAAAATAAATGTTTTATGAAGAAAGGTGCATTCAGTAGCATGATTCATTTCCCAGTATTTAACACAAAGCAATTGTTATGCAGGTTCAGGTAGTGAGACTTCTGGTAAGATAAGATAGATCTATCATCTCTTTACTGTTGTCTTCCTTGGATTGAAGGCTGCTGCATTTCAGATTATAATGTTTTGTTTTGTTTTCAGAGAAGCAGAGTCCTTCAAGGAGCAGGGAAATGCATTTTATGCCAAAAAGGACTACAATGAAGCATACAACTACTATACAAAAGCAATAGGTGAGGATGAAAAGGAAAGGGATGGGAAGTCTGAAAACTGACCATGTATACAGAGTACAGAATACAGAGTAAAGATTTTTCATGTATATCAGTATATCTGTCTAGGTCAGTGATGGCAAACCTATGGCACATGTGCCGGAAGTGACAGGCAAAGCCATCTCTCTGTGCATTGCCTGTTGCTCTTCCAGATTCCGGCACACCAACCAGCTGGTCTTCACACAGACAGGAGCACTGGAAACTGGAAGAGCATTCACCTGGAGGGCATGCATATGCCAGGCAGCTGATCTTCCGGTTTCCGGTGCACCTGCGCAGGCGAAAACCAGCTGGCCAGTGCTCATGTGCATCCCAGAAACTGGAAGATCATCTTCCTGGCACACACATGCGCACCAGGTGGCTGCACTTCTGGTTTCTGGGGCGTACATGCATACTGGCCATCTGGTCTTCACATCTGCATGGGTGCCAGAAATTGGAAGACCAGGTGGCTGTTGCACATGCACACGCTGCAAACTAGAAGAGCAGCCACCTGGCACTCACATTCGCACCTGCTGGCTGCTCTTCCGGTTTCTGACATGCATATGTGCGCATGTGTGCTTCCATTTTGGCACTCGGTGCCTAAAAGGTTCTCCAACATTGATCTAGGTTATATTCTCTGATTCATGGTTGTTCTAGAAATACAGTATGAGTCTAGAACACAGGGTATAAACATCTTACTAGAAGCACAAAGATCTTTCTTAATATCAAAGTACTGATCTTTGCAGTTATGGAAAATCTTGGGGGAAATAATCATGGCATATTTGATTGAGAAACCAAAGTAGATCTTTCATGAGTTAAGTAGTAGTTAGCCATTATCCTATTTCTCTATTAGTTGTGCTGGAAGAAATACTCATCTGGTTCAGTTCCAAGCGGGGAGAAAGACACTGGAAACATGGAAGCTAAAAGATGGTTGAATGAAGCAGAATCATCAAGCACATGGTCCTGGTGCAAATGACTACATGGAGTGGAGAGTGAGGGTTATTTACACCCTCTTTTGGGCCTTGCCCTTGAGCTTTCTGTTCCTATGGCAAGAGCATGTATTCTATTGGTTCCTGTTAGACTCCCATGAGACTATGCAGGAGTCACAGCTGAGGTTGTCTGAGCTCCCATATTTGGTTGAAACTTGGAGGTGATATAATGAAGAGGCTTGTGTTCTGTGGGCAGTTCTTACTGTTTCTTAATGGCTCTGTCCTGGTTTGGATCTTGAGCAAAGGCTAATCCCATCATCCTGAGGCTGAAGGTTTTTGTCTTATAGATAGGCTGGCCCAATCCTGCTGGGGCTATTAAAAAAGGTGGGAGCTGCTTTCCAAGAGCATGTTTCTCCTTTAGGGAAATATTAATATTCTGCCTTTTTAATATTTCTCAAAATATTTCATTCTTCTAAGAAGGGCGGGTGCTAACTTTCTACAGTTGTTTTGCATTCTTTATGTTTCTATAGCAAAGGCACAAACAAGTATTTAATGCTCTGCAGATCTGTGCACACTAGCCAGTTTATTCTGTGTATCAAAATAAAAATCTTACTAGCATTATTAATATTAAATAAAAAGTAAAAATTACTTTGTGGAGAGAAAGAGTTCAAAATCTTACAGAATAGCATGTAGCTTTCTCTTTTTGAAAATGCCTTCAAAAAGAGGCATGATACAGAGCAAGTGAGTTCTTTTCTGCTTCTAAATTAACCACTATCTTCTTGTTTCTTATCTTCCAGATACATGTCCCAGCAATGCCAGTTATTATGGAAACCGTGCTGCCACTCTCATGATGTTAGGCAAATTTCGGGAGGCCCTGGGGGATGCTCAGCAATCAGTCAGAATGGACGATAGCTTTCTGAGGGTATGTGATTCACATGTGTAGGTCTCCTGATCCTGCATCATACTGCATGTTTTCATAATGTTCTTATCTTCTCAGGGACATCTAAGAGAGGGAAAGTGCCACCTATCTCTGGGGAATGCCATGGCTGCCAGTCGCTGCTTCCAACGAGTTATAGAATTGGATCATGAAAATGCACAAGCAGAGCAAGAGGTAAGATATTGAATATGAAGTTTGGGTGATTGATCTAGTTCAGCAGCCCGTGTTTGACTGATAAAAGTCTCAAAATATGTTGGACTGGGTTATATTACTTTAGTAAATACTTCTTTTGACTACCAAATTTCAATTTTAAATTTCAATTTTAAATGTATACACTTATTCTAGTTTTTCAGTTACACACAGACATTAGTGAATTAAATGTTTTGTCCCTTGTCCTGGCTATAAGTCTGTGAGTACCGTGTTTCGCCGAAAATAGGGTAAAACGTCTCGTGAGTTCAAGAAATTTGATTGAACTCGCAAGGTTTTTTTTTTTACCCTAAAACATGTTTGCCTGCAGATAATGGTGGAACACATGACAGAGCTGCAAGGCAGGTAAGACGTGCATCTCTCGTCTCCCCAGCCCTCCCCACCTGCCACCCCCAAATTGCATCCAATTTGGGCAGGGGCAGGAAGTGGTACCATTGGGGCATGAGGAGCCGTTTTACCTGCCTTGCAGCTCCGTCTTGGGTCTCACTGCTGTCTGCAGGCAAACACGTAGGGTAAAAAAACCCTCGCGAGTTCAAACTTCTCAAACTCGCGAGACATTTGGTTTTACTCTACAACGTGTTTGCCTGCAGAC